>CAUYSK010093318.1:0-10073 GCA_963575035.1 Avahi laniger
CCAGCTACTTGGGAGGCTGAGGCAGTAGGATCGCTTGAGCCCAGGAGTTTGAGGTTGCTGTGAGCTAGGCTGACGCCATGGCACTCGCCCCAGGCAAGAAAGTGAGACTCTGTCTCAAAAAAAAAAAAAAAAAAAAAAAAATAGAAAGAAATTAGCTGGACAACTGAAAATATATAGAAAAAATTAGCCAAGCATGGTGGTGCGTGTCTGTAATCCCAGCTACTCAGGAGGCTGAGGCAGAAGGATCACTTGAGCCCAGGAATTTGAGGTTGCTGTGAGCTAGGCTGATGCCACGGCACTCGCCCCAGGCAAGAGAGTGAGACTCTGTCTCAAAAAAAAAAAAAAAAAAAAAATATTGAGATTAAAAACTTGACCTGTTCTTGTCCTTTGCCCAATTTTTGATGGGGTTGTTTGATTTTTTCTTGCCGACTTTCCTGAGTTCTATATAGATTCTAGTTAACAGCCCTTTATTGGATATGTGGGATGTGAATATTTTCTTCCATTCTGTAGGTTGCCTGTTGGCTCTCATGATAGTTTCCTTGGCTGTGCAGAAGCTTTTCAGTTTTATCAGGTCCCATTTATTTATTGTCGTCGTTGCTGTGATTGCCTTTGGGATCTTCTTCATAAATTCTTTGCCTAGGCCAATATCTTTAAGAGTTTTTCCAACATTTTCTTCTAGAATTCTAATAGTTTCACACCTTAGGTTTAAGTCTGTTAACCACCGTGAGTTGATTTTTGTGAGAAGTGAAAGGTGCAGATCCTGTTTAAGTCTTCTTCATGTGCCTATCCAATATTTCCAGGACCATTTACTGAATAACGATCCTTTTCCCTAGTGTATGTTTTTGTCTGCTTTGTCAAAGATTAGATGGCTATATGAGAATGGTTTTATATCTGGATTCTCAGTTCTGTTTCATTGGTCTGTGTCGCTGTTCTTTTTTCAAAAGAAGATAAACTAATGGCTAAGAAACATATGAAAAAATGCTCAACATCTCTAATCATCAGAGAAATGCAAATCAAAACTGCAATGAGCTATCACTTAACTCCAGTGAGAATGACCTTTATCAAAAAGTCCCAAAACAATGAATGTTGGCGTGGATGCGGGGAGACAGGAACACTAATAGACTGCCGGTGGGACTGAAAACTAGTACAACCTCTGTGGAAAGTAATATGGAGATATCTCAAAGAGCTACAAGTAGAACTACCGTTTGATCCAGCAATCCCATTACTGGGCATCTACCCAAAGAAAAAAAGATGTTCTATAAAAAAGATGCCTGCACTAGAATGTTTGTAGCAGCACAATTCACAATTACAAAGATGTGGAAACAACCCAAGTGCCCATAAATACATGAGTGGATTAATAAAATGTGATATATGTATACCATGGAGTTTTACCCAGCCACAAAAAGCAGTAGTGATCTAGCACCTCTTGTATTATCCTGGGTATAGCTGGAGCCCATTCTACTGAGTGAAGTATCACAAGAATGGAAAAACAAGCACCACATGTACTCACCATGAAATCGGTATTAACTGACGAACACTTAAGTGCACATATAGTAGTAACAGTCATTGGGTGTTGAGCAGATGGGAGGAGGGAGAAGGGATGGGTATATTCACACCTAATGGGTGTGGTGTGCACCATCTGGGGGATGGACACACTTGAAGCTCTGACTCGGGTGGAGCAAAGGCAATATATGTAACCTAAACATTTGTACCCCTGTAATATGCTGAAATAAAATAAAAAATAAAACTTGACCTGTAGGGATTATGGAGGGAATATTATGAGAGCATAAGATGGTTTATTACCTTAAATAGACTAAACATCTTTCTTACTCCTTCATTCAAAATTTCTGGGATCTACTATGTGGCTGACATTGTGCCAGATTATTGACGGGATATTATAAAAGACAAATCTCATCTTCATAGATGGTCCATTATAATTTATGGATACTACATAGATGTTTTAGCCAGGAGATAATTTCAATTGCATCATATAAGTTTTCAGGATCTTATAATATTGGACTTTCAATTATTATACCAGTAAATATTTGCCATGGAAAAACTGTGTTTGAGAACCATATGTGAAAAACTAGTGTTGGTGTCATACACTAGGGCACACTGTTTGGAGAATTCACTTTATCGAAAATTATAAAATTCTATGTCCTAATAAATTTCAACTCCTTTTTTTTTGTTTCTTTCATTTTTTCTTTCTTTTTTGTGGCAAGCAATGCATTTTCTATTCCTTCCTGAATCTCTGTCTTTTTAAAAGCAAAGTGAATAGGGCACCAAAGCTCAACACATAAAGGGAAAATTTAGCGAAATTAAAACTTTTGCTCTACAGAAAACATTGTTAAGAAAATAAAAAGAAAAGCTACAGACTGCGAAAATACATTTGCAAATCACATGTGACAAAGAATTTCTTCCTAGAATATATAAAGAACTTTCAAAACTCAACAATGAAAAAACCAACATCTCAATGAAAAAAAATAAGCCAAAGATTTGAAAAGACCCTTTGCCAAAAATCTATACAGATGGCAAACAAGCACATGCAAAGATGCTCAGCATCATTACTCATCAAGAAAATGCAAATTAAAAATACAGTGTAATATCACTAAACACCTATAAGAATGACAAAATTTCAATAAAGGACAAAAATTCAAGAAAAAAAAAACAAAAATAAGCTGGTTATACCAAGTGCTGGTGAGGATGCAGAACAACTGGAACTTTCATATGTTGGTCATGGAAAGGCAAAATAATACAGTTTGGAGAACAATTTGGCAGTTCTCATAAAAGCTACACTTGCCATATGACACAGCAATTTCACTCTTAATTATTTACCCAAGAGAAATGAAAACTTATACAAACTTATATTCACACAAAAGCCTGTTTAGCAGCTTTACGCATAATCACCAAAACCTGGAAATAACCCAAATGTCCTTCAGCAGGAGAATGGATAAACAAAATGCATCCGTAAACATCCATAGGATGCAACACTACTCGGCAACAAAAAGAATGAATTATTCATAGAGACAGCAACATGGACAAACCTAAAGTGCATTTTTCAGGTGAAAGAAGTAAGACCCAAAGGATACAGACTGTATAATATTATATATGTGACATTCTGAGGGAGAAAAGCAAAACTACAGGGACAGAGAACAGCTCAGTGATTATAACCGGGTCAAGGAACTGACTACGGTGGAACAGCATAAGGGAATTTTTTGGGATGATGGAATTGTCCTGTGTCATGATTTTGGTGGTAGATCGAAAACTCTGAATTTGCCAGAAACCATAGAACTATACAACACAAAAAGTGAATTTTATTGTATATAAATTAAAAAGCTACTGGCAATGATAAATAATGTGAGGAAAAAAGCCAATTGGTAACTCTTTTCTACCAAGAACTTTAATGAAGTTTGTATCCCTCGACTTTGTTTTTCCATTTCTAGAAATATATTCTTAGGAAATAATCAATGATACGGTCAAGAATATTCTTTGTAGGTTATTTGTCACAGAGAAATTGAAAACATCTTAATTGTGCAATTATAGAGAGGTAGTTAAATAAATTATGATACAGTTCCTATGTACCAAATAAAAATGATGTTTCTGAAGGTTCATTACAGAGACAAATGACTATTCTTTAGTGATGTGTTATCAGTTTACTCTATTGACTTATCCAGTCTAACTTAAAAGTATTGATTTTTCAAATATTTAAGAAACATATAGATAAATTGAGGTACTTTGTAAAGATATACCTCATATTGAAGCTGGCCCAAATCCTTTTCTGCATAGCTAGCTAGATAGCTAAATAGCTAGATGAAATGAGTAATATTATTTCCGACTTCATAATCCTTTCAGTTCTTCTTACATTTTCTATGTAAGACAAAATTAGTGTGGAGAAGACCGATAGTATCTTTGACCCAAATCATTTTTCTATTTGTTATGTCCTTTATCCCATTTTCACCAATAATACAAAGCCACATTATATATAAATGGCACTTGCAATTTTCTAAGTATTATTTTACATTAGCCTCTTTGATCTGTCATCAGTCCTAATAATATAGTCAGGGATCATACTACTGCTTCTCCTCTCACCTGTTGTAGGTATCTTAAACCTAAAGAAGCTTAGCAATTTTCCAAGGTCACATTTTGATAGGTGTCAAAGGCAGAACTGAAATCCAGATGTCTCCTCATCAAATATTCTGTTATAATGCACTATTTATTTGCTCCAAGATTTCCCTTTTGAAGTAGCACTTCCTACATTACAAAGGTCATTTATTTATTCCATTATTATTATTCTGGATTCATCTTTTTAAAATTATACAGAGTCTCTTTGTAAAACTCTCATGAGAAACAAAGTTTCCACATTAAGTAGATGTCATTAGATCATATTTTGAGATATTATCAGTGTGCTTTTCTCTTCTATGCCTTCTTGGGACAAGACTCCTTCCCCTTGTTGATTTCAGAGGCATTTGCTGTGTCTGGAAAAATTAAGATTATTATGTACCTCAAATACAAACAGAAAAGAGTCAGTGCCACAAAATGGAACCTTGAAGCTCATGTCAGAGATAATAATCCTGAAAATCAGGCATTTATATGCAAGAGCCAAGCATATAGGAGAAAAGTGCTTTGTAAATTCCAAATAGCTTCCTTCAAATATCAAGGAGGAAGGACAAAGGACTCGGAGTGTAGAGTGTTAGCCTAAGCCAGGATCCGACCTTGACCGGCTTCCTGGGTCAGAAGAGAGGAGACTGGGGAGATGTAGTAAAGACAGTAGTTGGTGAGAGTCGCTGCCCACACCCCTCATTCTCCGGGTGAAATACTGGGTTGAGAAAAGGAAAACTATGGACATTTAGGTGGGTTAATAAAAGAAAACAGAAAGCAGAGAAAATGCTGCACAGTGTTTAGGCACAGACTGGGCCTGAGCTACCTGCTACCCACTCTCCCAATCAAGTTTCTCAGGCCTATCTATGATGTGGGGGCAATACTGAAATTGCTGTATGCCCCTGTGTGAGATGTGGAAGTGTTGACTGCCCCTGGAGATTGGAACTGGCTTGGAGTCAGGTATAGACGAGTGTAAAGTATGTGGACAAGAAAAGTATAAGCTGTGTCATGGACCCTAGACGTTAGCAGTGGAGGCAGGTGTACCTTTAAACACTGGGTAATGACACACAAAGACCAATTTGATGGAAATAGCTCAGTTAGAACCAGCAAAATTCACAGGACAGTATGCAGCATTGATATACACACAAGTGTGTCTGACTCTCAGCTGTTGCCCAAAGAGAAAGGGACGAGGGGAGAAATGTTGACAACCTGAGACTAACTCTGAAAAGATTTAGTTTTATTATGTGATGCTAAATTATTAATAATTTAAATTGATACCTTATTACTCCACTCTCATGCGCCCCAACTACCAAGCAGGAATTAGGGCTTGTGACCACGTTGATGTCATATTTAGGAAAAACATTATTTTTTCCACACTCAAGTAATAGTAAGTAATTTCAGACTTTTTACACACAGGTAAAATAATAGCTACTTTCCCCTGGTATGTGTGACTGGACCCAGGGAAATGTGACATTTCAGCAGTAGGACATTTTGTTAAATTTTATATGATTCTTTCTTTTTGAGCAACTATAGTTTGCTCTTAATCACAGTCTGTTTCTGTTCTTTGCATCTCCTCTCACGCTGAGTAATATGTAGTATACAATAGTTACGCAGTAAAGGTGTGAAAATACTTACACTTATTTGCCTTTCCACTAGATTGAGCCTTACGTAGCCAGGTACAGTAGTTGTCCTGAGAAAGAAGAAGACACGAGTATCAATAGAGGATAGACGATCATGATTAGGAAACAGGCTCTGGAGTTAGGTTGCCCACGTCCAAATCCGAGCTCCGCCAGTTACTTGTGTTTGTCTTTGCACAAGTTATTTGACTTATCCAAGACTCAGTGTCTTCATCTACAAAGTGTGCATAATGATAGTTCCCACCTCATAGGACTGTTGTGAAGTTTAAATGAATTGATGGAGGTAATTCACTTGCAGCAGAAACTGGTATCTACTAGGTGTTATGTATGTATTTACTGTTATTAATGCTTTGAGAGTTAAATGAGCTAATACTTGTAGACTATAACAATGTTATGCTGGATACATTCTAGGTGATCAAAGTGTTAGCTGATATTATTGTATTATCCTATGCTGAGCAACATGAGATAGCTGTTCAGTTAAAGAAGCTTCTGAAACAAACAGCTCATCTGCCACCTAGATACTGTTTGTTCTAACTCCTGGCCTTTGTAAACATGTTTATCTTGGAAATATTGTTTCCTTTTTTTTTAGTTGTTATTATTTGTTACCTATTTTATTTTTAGTGTTTCTCATGAGTTTTCCTACCATATTCATTTTAGCTTTTACTTTCATGGTTTATGTTTTCTTTTATCAGCTCACGGAGTTTCATTGTTTGTCACTTTGTGAGCATCTTTATATCATTATTATATTTTTGCCAGCGTTTGTGTCACTTATCTCATCATACATTGTACTGTTTTTGCTGAATGCCCTTCTTTGCTCTTTCCCTATTTGGTTTTGCATTCTATCTGTCCCCTCCATCTCTCCATTCTGAACTCTTTTTAAACTGCTTATCTTTTCTATTTTTGTGAAGCATTGTCCAATTCTGCCTCATCCCATGATGTAGTTCCGAGGTAATAAAGGTGCCCACTCTTCTGGGCTTACTCCTTCCGTTGCTAGGATTACTGATGAGCTTACAATGAATTGTGCAGAGTCCCTTCTTCGTGATTTGGCATTAGCTAAAAGTAATGTAAAGAGAAAGAATTATGTAAGATACAAACCAGTAAACAACACAACCCATAATGGATAAAAATGTAGCTTGTAACATCTTACGGATCTGTTTTCCCTGTGGAGCTTTGCCGGGAGCTGTGTAATACAACTTCCAGCAAGTTTTTTAACCTCTCCTTACCTCAGGTATAACTATGGTGCCAAACTAATGATGTTAATATGAATATTCAATAAAACACTGCATGTAATGTGGTTAGAGTCTAGCCCACTGTAAGCTTTCCCAAATATCAGATGATGCCATTGTTTTATTGTAGTTCTTGGTGCTGTTTTCATTATTATTAATATAATACTTAACATCAAGTTTCTTTGGCTTCCTATATGTGTAAGTTAAATGGACAAATAAGCTTCAAATTCTGACATCAGCAAGCAGAGACATTAATTGTGTTGTTGGTAATATTAGGTTGTTGCAAATAGCTTCTATTTTGCCCTCAGCTTTTGTATCATATTTTATTGGTTTTGGTTTAAAATATCAACATTTTCTTAGCTTATTAGGCTCTCAGTCCAGAAGTGGCCAGGGGCTACTTGTGTTTGAGGAGGTAATATTTATATTTTAAAAATGGAATTAATGCATATGAATTCCACTAAATTTGCAATGTACTGTCTGTTGACATCTTACTCAGCTGTTGGCAAGCATTTAATCAACATTTATTGGCACTCTTTTCTGAGATTTAAATAGGACATAAAATTTTATGACATGTGGAGTATTTTCAATAACTGTTTCATTATTTTCCATAGATAGTGTAATAGTATGCATGAGGAAATATCAGTAAAGTACTCAGTATGCATTATTTTGGGAAGAGTAAGGTAGTTTGAAATTTCTGTCATAACAAAATATTGGTTTACTTTTCAGATTATATTGTAGATTTGTAGATGTCTGTGTTTTTCATTCTTTCTCTTTCTGTTTTGACCATAGCTTTATTTTTTTCGTTTCTCTTTTTGGACATCTGTAGTCCAGTATCAGAAACTAAAAATTATGGACTATGTTGTTTGTTCATTGTTATAAAAGATATATGATAGCTCATTATACTAAATTCTAGTTCTTTAGAGGTCACAAACAAACAATGTCACAGGATATAAAAAATAGTGTATGTATGGGTTAAATATTAATTTGATACAGAGAGCTTAATCTCTGATAATTGTATTAGTGTTAAATTTATATGGTTGTTTGACCAGTGGCCACAGAGAATTTGTCATGAGCTATTCATACTTTATTTTTAAGTAATATATATATTTGAACTGGAAAAAAGAAACATTCTTAAAGAATCTTGAATATAAGTTCAAGAATCTTTGTCTTGTCTAAGTATATTTTGTTTTAGCTGGGAATGGGGAGCTGTTAGAATCATAGTGTGAACTGTAGCCAGGACCTCATCATCTGGCTGTCTGTGCCACAGTCCCCAGAATCACAAGCAAACAAAATCAAGTGATGACTATGACTCCAGAATTCCACTCCTAGGTACATACTCAAAATAATTGAAAACAGACACTCAAACAAGTACATGTATGAGCAAGTTCGTAGCAGCACTAATCATAATAACAAAAATATGGAAACAGCCCAAATATCCATCCACAGATGAATAAACAAATTCTGGTGTATACATACTATGGAATATCATCCAGTCATAAAATTGAATGTAGTACTGAAACATGCTTCAGTGTGGATGAACATTCAAAATATCATGCTAAGCTAATGAAGTTAGACACAAAGGGTCACAAAGCGTATGTTTCCAATTATATGAAATATTCAAAATAAATAAATCCATAGAGAAAATATGTAAATTGGTGGTTTACAGAGGCTGAGGGGAAGATGTAACAGGAATAAACACTTAAATGGGTTCAGAGCTTTATTTTGGCATGATTAAAATATGTCGTAACTAGAGTGAGGGGGTAGTTGTTTATCATAGCGTACTAAATGGCTCAGAAGTGTTTACTTTGGTTAACTTTATGTTAGGTGACTTTTACCGTATTAACTATTTAAACAAATACTAAGTGACGTGGTCAAAGCAGCACCATATCCCATGTTCCCAGAATCCCAACTGGTTTAAATGAATCTCCACAAGGAGAGAACACGGTGTTTGCCATGACTGATTATAAGGAAGCTGGTGAGCGCTGGGAGTAATGTTACAGAGTCTTCAAAAAGATGAATTCAATTTCCCTCTTAAATATATTCTGTTTTATTATGACATCAGATTATCAGAGTTTGTGAAAACCACTTTTAATGGCTAAGCTTCTGTACCACGTCCTGTTTTATTTTTCATGCTTGCCTGAGAGTTCAGTTGGTCTCGTTGATTCATCCAAGAAAATAAAAACAGGAAAGCATAAATGCCCCTCTTTGGAGATGCGTTCCCTCTGCGCAGTGGGAAGATAATTATACCAATGGAGATGGGCATATGAGGTTATTCAGGCTCAAATGCTTTATTTTTGGCTTTGAAATGGTTTAGACTAGCCAACCATATCAATAAAAGGGTCTGTGTAATGATAAATATTCTTTATAATTTATGTGAACCAATCTGTGAAGCTGTTTGCAAATAAATATGAATGTTACACAAGCACTATCCATGGGTATGACATAAATATCTAGATTTTTTGGATGATGAAGGACATTAGTCTTTTGTGGTATATGTCTTTGCAAACAATAGTTTTTAAGATTTCTGTATATTGAGAGCCTGCTATATGTTAGATGCCCTGATATGAATGTTGCATGAATTATTTTGAATCCTGTGAATATCTCTGAATGTCAATGTTATTATTTCATTATTGCAAGTAAGATAACTGAGTTTCAAAGAAGTTAAGTGATATCCTTAAGTGGATAAGTGTTGGTGGCTAGGATCTTACGACATTTAACCTTGCCTGATTAGGATTAGGACACCTTGTGGCTAGGATCCCATTGTACAGCCTTTCTTTTGCAAGATTTCTTATAAAATAGCTTAGAAATATTAGTTTGATTTCCCTAACGAATGTCTGAACTGTTTGCCCACTTTGCTGAATTAGCCTGTATAGACAAGCTATCAAAATGTTGGTGGGAATATTGACATTTAACTGCACTGAGGAAGTAGGAATATCAGCTTATATGAAAGCTTAGGTTTTAAAAATGTATTCAGACACCTGAAACGAATACTGAGGGCACTGAATGTGTGATGATGGGGAGGATGTTAAATCTGGATCGTGGAAAATGAGAGAAATTGGGAATTTAAGGAAGAAAGAAATATAACAAAATCTGTGTGCCAATCCAGATCATT
>CAUYSK010093320.1:0-46742 GCA_963575035.1 Avahi laniger
GTATACTTATTTTTTAAATAAAACCTTTAGCAGACCCTGACAGACCATCAGAAGCACTTCCCCGGAACCAGCAGTTTGGAAGCAGCAGGTCTCGCCCTCCCGTGCAGGCCTCTGCGGGAGACAGGGAAGAGACGTGCCCAGGTCTCACAGCCGGTTTTTGGCAGAGCCAGGACCGTGACACGAGAGATCTGGGCGACACGTACAAGCCGCAGTCTGGTAAGAGCTGATCACGTGCGGCGACATCCTAGGAAGGGAATTCGATCCTGGCCCTATCTGCAGAGCAGGGCTCCAGGAAGTAATGGTGGCCCGTGAGCCTGGGCCTGCAGAACGGTTTCTGAGCTGCTGTCCGTCCCAGCCCGGGGCCCCTGGAACACACCCAGCCATCTCCGATAAGGCCATTCCTTCTGGTTCACCCACTTACAGAGCGAAGTTCACGCTGCGTGGCGCGGCATTCAAGGCCTCCGCCGTCCTCGCTCCACCTCTCTGTCCATCACACCTCCTGCCCTCCACATCCCCACCCTGCACGCGGATTCCACTTGTTTGATCCCTGAACAAACCCTTCCAGGGCTCAGAGACTCCCTGCAGCCCTGCCGGCCTCTCCCTCCTCCCTGCACACTCCCAGCCAGCGCGTGCCTCCGTCCTGGGGGTCCTGCTCCTGCTCCTGCCTCTGGCTGCCCCGTCCCAGTCACCTCCGCTGCTCCCTCGTCCTCCCTGCATCGTGAGATGTCCGAGATCCTCGGGCTCCCTCTGACCACTCCACCCTCCTCCTGGGCGGGCTGGTTCACCCCGGAGGTTCCGCAGACGTCTCTGTGCCAAAAGTCTGTTTCCAGGGCTCCCTCCCCTCACCCTAGACACAGGGGCCAGCTTCCTCCTCGGCATCTCCTCCTGGGTCATTCACCGGCATCGCTAACCCCTCCTTGGTGCTTTACCGCTCAGGTCGCCCCATTGCACCCCACACACAGCCCCTGCTGCTCCACGCCACCGCCGTCCCCTCGGAAGCCCACGTCGGTTCTAAGTGGTCTCCGCCTGGCCCCCGGAACCCACTGGGATTCCCTCTCCATGTGGAGGCCAAAGCGCTCTCCTTAAATCGCGAATGTGGTCGTGGGCCACTTTCCGGCCTTAGCAGGCATCCCAAATGAAAATGACATCTCTGCCGGCCCAGCCTTTCCCTCGGCAGCTGTCCCCATGACTCTCTGTTCCAAACCCCGCCTTCTCCTTTCCACGGCTGCACCCGACTTTCCCCGCCTCTGCGTGCTGTCCCTCTGCCTGTTCCGTGGCGGCGGCCGATGCCCCACGCTGCTTTCCTGGACAAGCGTCCTGACAGACGGGCGTCCCCGGCAGCTGAGAGTGCTGGCCGCTGATGGCCGGCAGCCACCACCTTCTTCAGAGGATGCCCTGGGACACCCTGGAGTCGCCTCTGCAGGGACTGCCAGGCAGACCCGCTGCCTGACACAGGCTGTGAGAGCCCCCCTTCCCCAGGCGGGACTAGTCCGTGGTGCAATGTATGCCGCGCACCCCCTCCGCGAGCGCGTCCTCGCGGTGCTTCTCCCCGCCCCCTTGCAGGTTTTTCCTGACGGCAGCCTCAGCAGACTCCACCCCAGATTCTGCCCCTGGGGCACCCAGTGTGAGCCCTGCCCTCCAGGCAAGGTGTGGCTTCCTCAGGGAGGCCTGGCCTGAACCCCAGCCTGGGTCAGGTGGAGCATCCCCTGACAGCACCGTTGTTCTCCTTGGTAACAGCTGGCACAGCTGCAAGTAAAGCATTATCTGCGCAACTGCCTGTTTATCACGAATCTCCCTCACCGGACTGCACACTCCACGAGGGCAGGACCGAGTCTGTTTTGCTGCCGCCGTGTTCCCAGCACCCAGCATCCCTGGCACACAGTAGGCACACAGAAACTGTTGGATAAAAGAAGGAAGAAGGTCTTTGTGTTGCCTCTCTCTTGTTTGACTGAGGGCTCCAGGTTTAGCTTTGCCACCGCCAGGAACCGAGTCCAAATGATTTTTGGCGTTGGCAGCCACGAGCGTCGCGGCTTGGGCTCGCTGCCCTCCAGCAACAGCTCTGAGACCGCACGGCAGAGACAGCGCAGGATGCCGGCGTGGACAGCTGCCATCCGCTGCCTCTCTCCTCCCCTCGCGCAGGGGCAGCAGCTGGGGCTGCCGTGCCAGTGACCGTGAGCAGCCCTGGGAGCCGCGCTGTCAACAGCCTGTCACAGCAAATCTCCCCAGGCCACTGCATCGCCAAAGAGCCACCCACTGAGCAGACCCTTCAGGGCCTCTCCTGGCAGCGCCCTCAGGCTGGCACCAGGCTGGCACCAGGCTGGCACCGGGAAGGCCCAGACCTGCCCGGATGCCAAACAGCGGCACCTGCCACAGCTGCTGGGGCCTGGGCTCAGAGAACGCCTCCTCTAGCCCTCCAGGGCAGAGGGCCGGGCTCCCCCCAGGGTACCCGCGACAGCCGGCCCCTCCCCGCGCCTTTTCTGTTCCTTTCCGCCTGGGAAGGCCTTCGCTGTGCCAGGGGCCTTTTTCCTCTGCACTTCCGCTGGCCCTCACGCCAGCCACACAGGCTGCACAGGGCTGGTGCTGCCCATTTCTCAGAGGAGGAAACCGAGGAAGGCAAAAGAAGAGGGAAGTAGCCCAAGGATGCCCTGTCCCTTCGGTTCCTTCCCTGCCTCACGGCTGCACGAGGGGCTTTGAGGAGCACAGCCATGCAAAGGTGAGGGCCTTTTGGTCTGTCTGGATCACGCTCAGCGCCCTGCAAGCCTCTTTTGTTTGTTGGCTATAGGAGGATACTTTTAAAGGGTCCCAGTGCGTCTCCCTGAATCAGGCCACTGAGTTGCCCCCAGCCCCTACCTGCCCCAGCAAAGGGAGGCCACGCTCTACCCCAGGGTCAGGTGGCCAGCACATCGGTGTGTCCCAGAGCACCCTCTCCCCCGGAGCACCCAGGCCTGCAGGCCCAGCTGTGGTGGGGTGTGCACAGCTTAGGGCAAGGGGTCCACTAAGGGCCTGGTGCCCACCCCAGCCTCAGGCCCCCAGGCAACAACCCCTCACAGAAAGCTGGAGAGGGGCCCCTCGAAGCTGAGCAGGACAGAGATTTCCTGGGCATGCCACACCCCCCAGTGGCCGGCCTTCCTCGGTGCCTCTGTCTTCCTCCACAGACTGTCCTGGAGGTGACCAATCGCCTCCTGTCCCCACCCAAGAGGGCCCTAGAGGACCAAGGAGGGGAGGGATCATTATCACAGCACAGTAATAATTACTCAGTCGTTTGTCCAACAAATATTTCTTGAGGGCCTGTGCCGAGCCCAGCTCTGTGCTGAGTGCAGGGGACACAGCCACAGGTGAGACAAACCCAGTCCCTGACCTCAGGGCACTGAGAGTCCAGCAGGGGAGACAGATGAGTGACATGCACACAGACAGGGAATGGATACGTGACATGGTGTCAGCAGCCATCGTCTCCACGAAGAGAACCCAGGCATTGCACCAGCTGAGGGGGCAGGAGGAGAATTGTGGGTTGCTGGTCCAGAAGCTTCTCTGAGGTCGTCACAGGGGAGACCAGGAGATATGAGGGCAGGAGCCAGGCCAGGAGCTGAGAGAGAGAGGGTTCCAGGCACAGGCAAGGACGGAGGCCAAGGCCCCATGCAGGAGGGTCACTTGAGCCCAGCGATTCAAAGTTGCAGTGAGCTGTGATTGCACCGGTGCACCCCTGCATGGCTGTGCCGCTGGGGGAGGGGGCGAGATTGGAGCTGGAGAGAGAGCCCAGATCCGGCCCTGAAAGCCGATTACAGATTGGGCTTTGACTCTGAGTGACTGGTGGGCCGTGAGATCATTTTGAGCAGAAAAGTGACATCAGCCATGTTTTTAGGGGATCACAAATACTTACAGATTAATATTAGCAGCTGACTTTTATTGAGCACTAACTATAATATCTACCGTATCAGGCGTTACACTCGCTCTCTGACCCAATTTTCCTCTTTCGTCCTTACAACCACCCTGTCGCAGCAACAGGCCCGATCATCTTGCCTTTGATCCCGCAAGGGGGAGATGGAGGGTCTGACGGGGCTGTCCCCTGAGGTTGTGCCGAAGGGGGCAGAGCTGGTATGTGTGAGGGCAGGATGTGAGCCAGTTCTGTCTTGCTCCAGGGCAGTGGGGTTTGCCCGGCTGGGGTCCCAGTTCTGACCCCCACCAGCTAGGCGTGCAGCAGGCGATGGCTGTTCGGTCTGGACTTGGCCCCAGCAGGGGCTTCTCAACCCGGCTAGCAGAGACCCGGGGAGGGCCCTGGAACGAGGAGACCTGCAGTCAACCCCAGCTGTGCGGCTGCTGGGGGGGTCACTGCCTTACTGAAGCCCAGCTCCACCCTCTGTGAGATGGGCAAACGTGTCCTCCTCCAGAGCTTCAGGGAGGACACTGAGCAGGACTCAGGCCAGTGGCAGACACAGGGCAGCTGCTCAACAGCCTTACACCAGGTGTTAATGCACGGAGTTTGGGGGCTGTCTGCCAGGGACCTGGTGAAACACGTGAAACAGGCTGGGCTGGGCCAACCTGGGAGGAGAAGGCAACCATTCTGCCTCCACACTGGAGGTTGGCAGCAACCCCGGCTGCAAGGGAGGTGATGGTGACTGAGGCCCGCGGATGTAGGAAGGCGACAGGAAGGACTAGTCGAAGTGCAGAGCCAGCTGGGTCCTATCCCCAAGGTCACCCTCTTCCTCCTCAGCCAGTAAGTATGCACAAACAGAGAAGGCTCCATTTCCTTCCACCGGGCCACCTGCCGCTGCTCGAAGCCTTTCCTTAATAGCCCAGTTCGGAATTATCCCCTGCCCAGGTAGCACAGGCCTCAGGTTCCTCCATTAGAGAACTATTCCACCAAGGTAAGCAGTCATCTTTTATTGGTCAAGTTCTCCTTATAGGTTTAGTTCCACGGGACCCAAAAAAATCTATAAACAGTGAATAATATCTATTACAACTATATCTGGGGGTTTTGTTTTTGTTTTTGTCTTTAGAGACAGGGTCTTGCTCTCTCTCCCAAAGCTGGAGTGCAGTGGTGTGATCACAGCTCACTGCAGCCTTGAACTCCTGGGCTCTAGTGATCGTCCTGCCTCGGCCTCCCAAGTAGCTGGGACTAAAGGTGTGAGCCATCACAGCTGGCTAGTTTTTCTTATTTTTTGTACAGATGGGGTCTTGCCATGTTGCTCAGACTGGTCTCAAACTCCTGAGCTCAAGCGATCCTCCTGCCTCAGCCTCCCAGAGTGCCAGGTTACAGGTGTGAGCCACCGTGCCTGGCCTGTTTCTATTCTTTAACTTGTCTTCTGATCCTTTCCGATGCACAAACACGCATATATGAACCCATGCATCCTCTTCTGGAATTTGCTTTAATTTAACACTGTTCCAAACATGCAGAAAGGCATGTTGGAGATGAACTGGCCACCCTCTTTTCGAAGAGCAGTATGGCATATATTGGTTAGAAGGTGGAGTTTGGAAGTAGGTAGACATAGATTGAAATCCCGGGTAGGCAAACTGTGTGACCTTGGATAAACCACCTGACTTCTCCAGGTCTCAGTTTCCCCACCTGTGGCATAGGGATAACAGTGCTCCTCCCACCAGGCCGGGATAAAGACAAAAGGGGTCATGTGGGCAACACTTTAGGCAAGTGCCACACACAGACAAGTGCTCAATTAACGGTAGCTGTCGTTGCCACCACTTTAGTCCTTCTTACTGAGATACAAATACATGGCAGGCTCAGAAAGTTTCCTTGTTTGGGATGACATTATGTAAGCTACCTATTGCTCTGTAGCAAATTACCCCAAAACTTAGTGGCTTAAGTAAACACACATTCATTGCCTCCTTTTTCTGTGGGTGCGGAGTCTGGCCACGGCTTGGCTGGCTCCTCTGTTTCCAAATCTCTCACAAGGCTGCAATCAGGATGCCGGCCGGGGCTGAGGTCTCATCTGAATGGTCCGCCGAGGAAGGATTTGCTCTGAAGCTCAGGTGGTTGCTGGCAGGATTCAATTCCTCGAGGGCTGTTGTACGGAGAGCCTCAGTTCTGCAAGATGCCAGCCAGTGACCAGCCTCAGTTCTTTGCAACGTGGGCCTCTCCTACACAGCAGCTTATTTCATCAAAACATGCAAGCTGAGAAGGCGAGACAGAGAGTCAGCTAGCAAGACTGAGTCTTACATAACCTAATCACAGACTTGTGTTGCTTTTGCCATATTCTATCGCTTAGAAGCCAGGCTCCAGAGCAGTCTGCACTCAATGGAAGGACATGAATGCCAGCAGGCAGGGATCTCAGCGGGCCATTGTGGAGTCTGCCTGACACAGCATGGCGCAGTTCAACTAGCATTTTCTGGTGCCTTCTATGTGCCAGGCACTGTACTGGTGCTGGGAATTAAAAAATACATGAGTTGGGCTTCCTACCTTCCAGCAACTTTTTCTGGGAGGTGTTTTCTGCTTCATGCTCTTACTCACCTTTCACTGCTGTGAACACTTGGTGCCCTATGTAGAATCACTCTTGAAGGGGGAAGGAAATTAGTAACTCCACAGTGCAAATGAGTTATCCAGATCCTTTTCCTCCATCACAGGTGGCAGAGGAAAGACAGAGAAAGAGAGAGAAAGAGGGCGAGGGGAACACATTAGCTCCGAGGGACATTTGGAGAGTAGTGGTCACTGTGCTGGGTCCTGTGAGTACCAGGGAGGACGAGAGCAGACCCTGCCCTCGGGTAGCACGCAGGGCGATGGGGAGAAGACAGGACAATTCACAGGTTCAGGCTGCAGTGAGGAGCCACAGCGGAAGCCACAGCCACAGTGGGAGTTGGCACAGCAGTTCTTCTTAAAGCAAGAAGAGTTACAGCCAATGGCTGAAAGCTGAAACCAAGTTTTGCCCTATATTTAGGAGGCCTTGGTGGCTTAATTTCAGAGCAATAGAGATTTCCTTCCCCAAAATAACCCCTCTTCCCCAACCCTGGCCTCTACCTCACAAGCACCAGAGAGGCTTGCTACTGGGAAGTAATAGAAACAAATATTTAGCTGTCATGAAACAGCAACTCCTTTCATTAGAGGAATCTCCTCTTCCCTGGCTAACCATAGGGGTCTGGTGAGGGCTGCCAATCACAGATCCCACTTCCCTTGGCCACAGAGGTGGACTTGGCATCCAAGCTGGGTCAATCTCCCATTCCCAGTTTTCTGAAATATGTGACCCAAGCCAAACCAGAGTCCTTCCCTGGGATTTTTTCTGGGTGAAGCAGATAGGGAAGAGATCTTTTCCCAGTTAATCCAGACACTATAAACAAGAGCCCCTAGAAGCAGCTGGTGGTCATGTTTGCAGACATGTGGAGGAAGGAAGATGGAGCCCAACACACACAGGGGGCGGCGGGGGGTGGCACCAACGGCATCAAATTCTTGGTTGCCATCTTCTCTCAGGCAAGATTTACTTCTGCCCCTTCTGGACATGTGAACCAATACATTTCTTTTTATTTGCCTGAAACAACTCAAATTGGGTTTCTATCACTTGCCAACAATAAGGTCTTAAAATATAAGCCTACCATTTCACCACTGGCATTCACGATAAAGCTATAAATCTTCCGGGGAGAGGTGGTGATTCAAGGGTCCAAATTCTTACTAAAGTATAAATGACTGATATCAGATCCTTTCCTGAGAGAAGGCTATAATTATGAGCTTGTCTGAAAACAGCACACTGTAAGGCTAAAAGATAGTCAAGACAGTGTTTACCATGTTCACAGATAAAAAGGACTTGTGATTCCAATTCAGAAAACCCGGGTTTGAATCCTGGCTCTACCACTAACTGGCAACCTACCTCATTTCTCTGGGCATCCACTTTCTCATCTATAAAATGGGAATAAGAACATTACCCGCCTTTCCTATTTTACAAGGTTGTCAGACAGAAAAATAATGACATTGCATTTCCCTATAGCCAATATCCCTGGGGTGCTATGGTAAACACATCTCAACACTGTGTATTTGGATACATGCCAGTGAGCAGAAAGGTGACAAACTCATTAGTCCGGTGGGACTCAGCAGCTAAGGATAACAGTGACTCAAGAAGGGCTCACGGCAGGGTTTAGGAGCGGACACCCAACTACAGAGCAGCAGTGTCAGTCTGGCCCCCACCTGGTACGATCCCACAGCTACATTTTCATTATTTTCTCCGGATTATGTAATTCTGACTAATTTAATTTCTAAATTTTATCTTTTTTCTTTTTAAAAAGTTAACAAGACACTAAAAATTTTTAAACGATAGTCAGAAATATAAAACTAAAATAATCCACATTCCCTCCAGCTCTGTACACCTGAGATAACCACTGTTAACCAGTTCTTGGGTATCCATTCACAGCCTTTTTATTTAGATGTCAACATTTATTTTCACAAATAGAGCTCACTAAAAAGCACTCTGCTCCATACTTTGTTATAAGATCTTGGAGGCCTTTACCTATCAGTGCATAAGTTTTTTGTTTTTTTGAGATGAGAATCTTTCAGTCACTAATGTGCTGAGTTTGCTGGATCCGGCACCCAGTACAGGGTTCAATAAATACTGTTAAAGGGAAGAAACAGAAGCTAGGGAAAAGGGAAAGAAGGGAGGAATCAGGGAAGGAGAAAGGGTAAAAAGAAAAAGAAGGATGGAGCGGGGACAGGAGGAGGAAGAAAGAAAAAAGGCAGGGAGGGGAGGAGAAAGGTAAAAGAAAAAGGCAGAAAGAGAGAGAGAAAGGAAGGAAGAGGGAAAGAGGGAGGGACAGAGAGACAGCGAGTGGCAAGGTCAACGCAGGCAGGCGGAGAGAAAGTGAGACTCAGAGCGGTGGACCCGCCCCCGGCCCGGACCCCGCCCCCGGCCCAGACTCCGCCCCCGGCCTGCGGGCTGCAGCGCCACCTCCGGCCACCAGCGGCCGCCACAGGCAGCTGCCCGCACCCTGCGCACGCCGCGGGCCCTCTCTCCCGCCTCCGCGCCTCTGCTTGCCGCTCCGCCGCCGCTCTCGGGCACGGGCGGGTCTCGCGCGCTGTCTTCTTGTGAGGGGCCTCGCGCCGCCCGGCGCGCGCCGCCCCCCTGCCTCGCGGCGCGGGGTCTCGCGGGCCCCGCTCCCGCCCTCCGCTCGCCTGGCCCGGACCGGAAGCGGCGCCGCACGGCCTGGGCCTGGCGCGGGGGGCGGGCACCGGGGCCCGGTCGGACATGGGCAAGAAGCACAAGAAGCACAAGTCGGACAAACACCTCTACGAGGGTGAGGAGGGGCTGGGGTGAGGGCGGTGAGCCCGCGGCGGCTCTGTGGGGTTTTCATTCTTTCAAAATGACTCTCGAGCGCCGAGACCGACCCGGGGCCTCCCTGCCCGTGGCAGGCCCAGACCCGCGACGGGGGCGCGTCCCGCCCGAGGCCGCGCAGACCCCCCCCTGCGGGGGCGGCATTTGAACTCGGGTCCCGCTTGCCCGGGGTGGGTCTCGGGTGGGGGCTGTGACACGGCCCCGAGAGGCCCGGGAGCGTTCGGGGCGGGCGGCGCCGCCGCGCCCCTTGCGGGTCCGTCATTCAACAGGTGCTCCGCGCGGCGCCCACCGCGTACCCAGAGGCGCGTCAGCCTTGCGCCTTCGCGCTCCGCTCGGCGGTCACCCTGCGTTGCTGGCACTGCCCGGCGGGTCCCTCCTTTAATCTAATCGAGGCGCTTTCCTTTTGTTTAAGAGTATGTGGAGAAGCCCTTGAAGCTGGTCCTCAAAGTGGGAGGGAATGAAGTCACTGAGCTCTCCACGGGCAGCTCGGGGCACGACTCCAGCCTCTTCGAAGACAAAAACGATCATGACAAACACAAGGACAGAAAGCGGAAAAAGAGAAAGAAAGGAGAGAAGCAGCTTCCGGGGGAAGAAAAGGGGAGAAAACGGAGAAGAGTAAAGGTACAGGTGCTTGCGCTGCGTCTGCTTTGCTGGCTGTGCCGCTCTGTACACAGTCCCGCCTCCGGCTGCCAACCTAACTTTATTTTGTGTGTGTGTCTGCTGAGACTGAAACGCTTGCAAAAGCTGGCTTGTTTTGAGGCGGAGCGAGACAGAGTAGAAACATGAATCGTCTCTGAGTTTCAGCAAATCTTTGTTTAATTACAATCAGGCAGTTGTACTCACATGTCAGGTGAGGAAGCAGATTAAGGTCTGATTTTCAGGAGCTGTTTCAAAGAGTGCTTATCCATCTAGGAAGGGTAAAAAAGTCGTACTCAAGAAAGCCTCACTATTCGTGGTTTGTCTAAAGTTGTCATTTCAAAAGCAAATGGGATCTCTTGGGATTCAGATTTTGTTGTAAAATAAATATTATAACACCACATCTAAAATGAACAACTTTCATCTTTCAAAACAAAGTTTGAGTCTACCAAAGAGAAAATTTGGTCAGAGACCTGTAATGGATGTAACACCACTAATAAAAATAAATATTTTCTTAGCCACTCTTTTCTTAATAGAAAAGAATAAGTAACTGCCGTCTTGCTTTGCAAGCTGAGCAAAATAATAATAATTAACTTTCCATATTTAACCTGAGTGACTTATTAGATTGATTACTGTATTCTTAGGTTAGTTTTATAATTTTTCTTATGTTTATAAGCAAAAGTGTTCTGTGCAATTAAACACATTGGTAAGTCACCAAGTCTTAGAGGTTTTCTTTTTGGGATTGATTTATTCCTTCCTTTCTGCCCCAGTTTTTATAACCTTTGGCCGGGCTGTGACAATATATAAGACTGTCTAATGTTTCCCTTTCTTTCCTAAGTTATAAAAGCCATATATGCTTCTGAAATTTTTTTATATAATTCAAGTGGTACAAAAGTTTTCTTCACCCAGTCCCTTGTATAGTCTTCCTCTGTAGAAGTAACTAGTTATTTTTTATTTAATTAATTTTTATTAGTAATAAAGTAATTCACAAAGGTTGTTTTAAAAAGTCAAGAGTACTACAAGGCTTTTTAACACAAAAGCAGTGTCCTCTTCTACTGTGGAGTTTAAACTTTTTAATTTTTTTCCTTGGCTGTTTATCTCCATTTCTAAATGTAGATTTGTACTACTGTTTACTGGTTTATCAGTTTACATCTTTTAATGACATGTTATCTGTATGTATGTGTGTATAAGTATTTATTTTTTGAGACAGGGTCTCGTCTGTCACCCAGGCTAGAGTGCAGTGGCATCATCACAGTTCACTGCAACCTCAAACTCCTGGGCTCAAGTGATCCTTCTGCCTCAGCCTCTCAAGTAGCTGGGACTACAGGCATACCCCACTGCACCTGGCTAGTTTTTCATCTTTTGTAGAGATGGTATCTCACTTAGTTGCTCAGGCTAATTATGAACTCCTGGCCTCAAGCAATCCTCCTACCTCAGCCTCCCAAAATTCTGAGGTTACAGGTGCGAGCCACTGTGCCTGGCCTTAATGATGTGTTATAGAGGATGAGAATTTAAATTAGCATTCTTGTACTATTTCACACCTCAATTTCCCATCCTCCGTTTTCACAGTATAGGTACATCACAATTACTGGCTAAATCAATATTCAATGGTTATTTTTTTTTAATTATTATTCACTAGAGATAAGAACATACAAATACAGATCTGATCTTGACCAGTTAGTTAATTGTTGTCATTTGTTTGCTTATTGCTACTGATTCTTCCCAAACTCTCACATTTGTAAAACCCCCATCTGAGTTCTATTTTTCAGACAGACTAACACTTTTTTTTCTTTTTTTTGTTTGGAGACTTGTATCTTAAAGCTCTCTGTTCTGGGCTGGATTAGTTGCTGTCTGTCTGTAGGCCTCCTGGGACTCTCCTTCGCCTACTTCCTGGATGCCAAGTGTTCCCCTTTTTGATTTATACTCTTGTTCTGGTGGAGTCTTAACTCCAGGAACTTCCTAAGAAAGCATACATAGGAGGTAGATTTTTATGTTCTTACGTGTTTGAAAGTCTTTGTTCTACCTTCGTATAGACTACTCATGCAGGTTGATGATTTGACTCAGTAAGGAATTTTTGATGGAAAATTATTTTCTCCTGGAATTTTGAAGACATTGCTCTTTTGTCTTCTAGCTGCGAATTTGCTGTTGAGAAGTCTTGCCATTCTGATTCTTAGTCAGTTGTCTGTGAGGAGTATTTGCTTTCTTGGGGTTTTTAGGCTGTTCCCCTTTATCTTCAGTGCTCTGTCACTTCACAGTGAATACTTGTATCTTCAGTTGAGAGATGTTGGCCCGAAGTTTTTCGGTTGATAATTTTCTTCCCTCCATTTTTCTCTTCTTTCTGGAACTTCCTTTTTAAGGCGGATTGCTGTTCCATTGTATGGATAAACCATGTTTTGTTTATTTATCAGACGGTAGACATTTATTTGGTTTTCTTCCACCTTTTGGCTACTACCAATAATGCGGCTATGAACATGAGTTGCACAAAGATCTCTTCAAGACCCTACCTTCAGTTCTTGTGGCTATACCCGAAGTAGAATTGCTAGATCATATTATTAATATATTCTCTTTTTATAGATGAGAAAACTGAGAATCAGAGAGGTTAAGTAACTTGCCCAGGGTCACACAGTGCCAGTAGAATAATTCAAATTCTGACCTTAAGAGGTTTTTAGTCTAAAAGAGTTAACAAAGTGGACACCAGCTGCTACCCAGAGTGCGTGAAAGAATAGTCAGTGCCCTAACATTGGCAGTGTTCTAGTTCCAGGGCTCCTGAGATTACATGGAGCTAGGGAAATTCCAGAAGACTTCGTTCAGGAAGTAGCATTTGAGTTGGGCTTTAGGAAGTCAGAATACAATGATGTTATACTATATATACATGGGGTCAACTATATGTCCTGAGGGAAGTAGCCCTATTATAGTAGTATAGTAGAAGTATTCTTTTGTATTATATGATTGCATGTACATTTTACTATAAAAGATTATAAAATCATGAATGTTGTAATTTTTGGGACTACCTCAGGTATTTTCAAAGGTGATCTGACAACCCAGTTGTCATTAATGTACTGACTTTAGATGCTGATCCCTGAACAGAATGCTAGGCCACTGCATAGAGATTTAGAGGTAAGGAAGCTCACACACCAAGTAGAGGCTTAGTATGAACTCTTGTTGGAGGATTAACATGAAGATGGCCAAGTGTGAGGATGTACATAGTGGATGTAAAATAGTTCTCTTTTTAAGTACAGAATGCATGAGGGGAGTATAGGATAAGATCTGAAGGGCAGTTGAGTTGTCAGAGAAGGAAGTTTGAACTAATGCTGTGCAGAGTCAGAAACTTTCTGAGTGAAAGAATGATAAAACTTGAGGCTTAGTAATATTAATCAGTTAATGGTATCTAACAAATATTGAAGAGAGTGGAGACTATTAAGGAAACCTACTTAGAAAGCTTGTCTTCTGCTGCTGACTTTAAGTGATGATAAAGTATGTCTGAGAAGAAAAGAAAGAAAAAAAAAAAGAAATCTTGTCACTGAAATAACTCAAGTGAAAGGTCTGAATTCCTTTATTAAAACTCACTGGTTCTTCTGAAAAGCATAGTCCTAGCCCAAATTATGTTTTAACAGCTTTGTAAGTCAGCTTTAGGTTCAGATGCTCAAAGAAGACAGACCTGTCCCATTGCTAGGACTGTTGAGCAAAATGAGAAAGATAGTAGTCACTGTTAAAATATTATTAAAAGGCAAGCATTGAACACATACAGGATATTATTTATAAAGCTAATTTTATGTTATTTATAAAAGTAAAATTCTTAATGAAAATTTAAAACTGTTATGCACAGTAAATTCCAATAAATACCTGTTTTATTAAACTACCATAATAGGTCCCAAAGGAAATACTCATGAAAACTAACACTTGAGTATTTACTACATACCAGGCACTGTTCTAAGTTTTTTATATATATTTACTATTTTAATCCTTACAAATAACTCCATGAGGTAGTACTATTCATATCTCATTGTATTGCTGAGTTAACTGAGGCAGAGTATGAGGTAGCTTATAACTAGAGAGAAACAGAAACTGTAATCATTTTAAGCAAAATAAGAATTCTGTCAGAACACAATTTCTTGACTTGTTTGGTATGGCACCTGTCACACCTGGGATCTTAGGGCTGCTGTGATTTATCTGGCTTGGCAGAAATCCTCCCCCTTCCCCAGTGCTTTTGCTTGTATGTCCCTGCTGAGGTAGTTCTCTAATCCCAGAAGATCTTCCCGGAGAAGGAAAAGCTCTGACTAAGGGCATGTGAGTAGTGTCTATTGCTCCTGCAATAGAAGGGCTATTTATTCAGCAAAAATTTACCAGGTACCTATTGTCTAACCAGACTCTATACTAGACTGAAATGATAAAGTTAAATAAGTTAAATAAATAAGGAAAGTCCTGCTGGAGCTCAGAGTTAGGCTGGGGAATCAGACATAAAAGGATAAATAAACTTCATGGCCTGCTAGGTTGTAAGAGCGTTATGAAGACAGTAGTCCAGGGGAAAGTGTTTCTCATTCTGCCTTGGAAGCCAGGGGAAAGTATTGTGGAAGTAACAACTGACCTGTGTGGCAGATGCTGTTTTTAATCTAGGGCCAAAAATGAGGTGTTTGGATAGAGCTGGAACCCATTCTACTGATGAAGTATCTTAAGAATGGAAGAACAAATACCACGTGTACTCACCATCAAATTGGTATTAACTTATCAACACTCAAGTGCACAGATAGTAATAACATTCATCGGGTGTCGGGCAGATGGGAGGGGGGCGGAGGGGATGGGTATTCACACCTAATGGGTGCGGTGCCCACTGTCTGGGGGATGGGCAGGCTTGAAGCTCTGACTCGGGTGGAGCAAAGGCAATGTACGTAACCTAAAGATTTGTATCCCTGTACTATGCTGAAATAAAAAAAAGTTAAAAAAAAAAAAAGTGAGGTGTAGCTGCAAAGTAAAGAACCTGATTTTTTTCATTGGGTTCTGAAATCAGCTGGTAAAGAGGAATTCTGAAATTGTTGTGTACATTGGAAGCGTCATTTGCATATGTCTCTATATACATCCTCCAAAAGTAGCAGTCTGAAGGACACTACTTCTAAGGACATCAGCTGTTAATTCACATGCTTTTATGTCCCTCTTGTATGCTATCTCCTATAATTCTGCAAATACCTATTTAGCAAATAATATATATTAAGCACTGTTGAGCTTAGGGGTATAGAACTGAGTAAGACGAGGCCCCCAGCCTACAGGGAACTCCAGTGAAAGAGGCAAATGTGTCTCTAATATGGTGCAGTGAGTATTATAGTGCTAATAATTTGAGCAAAAATTTGCTTTAAAAGTATTCAAATTAATAAAATAACTTGCCATCAAGTCGTAGACAAATTAGAGTCTAGTCTGAAATAAGTACAACGTGTTG
Organism: Avahi laniger; assembly: GCA_963575035.1. Taxonomy (NCBI): domain Eukaryota; kingdom Metazoa; phylum Chordata; class Mammalia; order Primates; family Indriidae; genus Avahi; species Avahi laniger. The sequence goes on from CAUYSK010093320.1 coordinate 15,319, forward strand.
TGGAAATGGCCACTGTTCCTTTCTTCTGCCTTCTACCTTCACGCACAGGGGATACTTCCTCTGCTGAAGTGCCTCTCCCACCCCGCCGCCTCCACCCCAGCCTGGCCAGATTCTTTCTCCTCCAGATCTCAGCTCAGATGTTACTTCCTCATGGAAGCCTTCCTACACATCTCCAGTCTAAATTATTTTCACCCAAATGTTATTCTGTCTTTGAAATCTGGGAGTTTTTTAATGAGTTGTTTGATGTCTGTCTTTGCTGTTATACTGTGAGCTTCGTAAGAGCAGGGTCATGTGTGTTTTGTCTCCCACTGTGTATCCACACAGTAAAGCCTCATTTATTGAATAAGTGCACCCATCATGTGCTAGGTGGTGTGCTAGAATTTCACATACGTTATCTTACTCAGTACTCAGAATAGTCCTCCAGCATATGTATTGTATCTATTTTAAAGATGAGAAACTTAGACGGTAAAAAATTATATCATTTATCCACGATGTTATAGCTAATTAGTTTATCCATGATCTCATAGCTTTGCCACTACTAGTGACAAAGCCAGAATTTGAACCCGTTTTACAAACTGTAGCTGTAAACTTTTCTTCCTTGGCTACCTAAAGTTAAATGGTACTTTTGGTTAGTTTTCTATATATAATCAACAAAATACACTATCCGTTAACCAGAAATGTGTTAATTTGTGATTTTATCATATCTGTGTTCCTTTGATAAGTGATACAGTAGGCTTCTATAATCTGAATTATAAAAAGAAAATTAGAAGGTTGGAGTCAGAATTTTAGGTGGAGAGAGACCTGCAGAGATTCAAGCCTCTTGGTATTTAGATGAGAAACTGAGACTGAAACAGTGGGGTGACTTACTCAAGGTCATATGCTAGTGCAGTAGAAGCTAGGGCTCCTGATTCCCAGTCTGGAGATAAATTGCTACAATATCTCCGTTCAGTTTGGGGTGGTTTCCAAGTAGTGTATGTTTTTATATTTCTCTTTTGGATGCCCTAGCCAAGAAAGTTATCGTCTTCTCCTATAATGAACAATAAAGTGGTTACTGTAGACCAGGCTAGGTAAAGTTTACTAGGTAGGGGTAGTTCAGAGACTTACCTGCTTTTAGTACTTTTTCTATTTTTCTATTGCATGGCCTTACTTGATCATCTCATTGACTCTGTAAGATATAATCATCAACAATTAAATCTCCATTTTTTTAGGTTTCTTTCCTTTTTTTTTTTTTCTTTTTTTTATTAGAAGAAATAGGATCTTGCTCTGTTGCTCAGGCTGATCTGAACTCCTGGCCTCAAGAAATCCTCCCACCTCAGCCTCCCAAAGTGCAGGGATCAAAGTCATAAGCCACCATGCTGGCACCTGCTCTATGCTCTTGGCATTGGCAGTAGGCTTTAGTTTTTTCCACCTGGAAGAGTGCATACTGCCTTCCAGGCTGCCCCCTCTTCACGTTTCACATTTAATAGGAAGGCACCTGTATCTCTAGAGCTCTTATTCCATAGAACAGATGTTCTAACCTACCAACCTACAAAAGATCCATGCTATTAATAGTTTTTCTGGGCAAAGGATAGAAAACTTGCCAAAGGTAAGAATTTTTGCTCTAGAATATGTTGTGAGGTCATTAAAAACAGACACCAATCAACTAACATTAATGGTAGCTGGGATCGAGAGCACAGTGAGTATAGTTTATAACATTGTTCTCTGGAGCTTTTAAATGAATCATATATTCTGTATTAGGTGCTTTGGCTCCTTAAAATAGGGTGATTCTCAAAGTGTGATCTCTGTACTAGCCACACCCATGTGGTGTAGAAACCTGTTGAAAATACAAAGTCTCAGGCTCCACCCTATACCTGCTGGATCACTAGTTCTCGGGACAGGGCCTAACCATCTGTGTTTTAACAAGACCATCAGGTAATTCTGACGCACACTAAAGCTTGAGAACCGTAATGGGACCTCAGAATTTGCATTTCTGACAAATTCCTAAATAATGTTGATACTGCTGTAGAGGGACCATCCATGCTTTGAGAACCACTGCTCTAGATACTAGAATAAGAACATAGAACATAAGCCAAGAAGACAATTTTTTGAGTCAGTAAGATAAGAGCATAAAATAGACATTTTTGGACAATTTTACTTTGAAATTTAATTTTAAAAATTGCAGAGTGCAGAGAATAATAAACTGTTGCCTGGATACCAACCATGCAGCTTTAGCAGATCTCAACATTCCACCTTTTCTGTGTTTATTTTTTAAAGAGTTGAGAGTACAGACACAGATGAAGCTTCCTGTGTACCCTTACAGAATCCCATTCCTCTTTCCTTAGAACCACTCCCGTGAATTTGGTGTGCATCACATACATACCTGTTTCTATAATTTTATTCTGCAAGCATCTGTGAACAACAAATGCTTATACATTTTCAAACTTTACATAACCGATCTTGTAACATAATTATTCTGTAGCTTTTTTCTCTAGAGATTATGTTTTTGATTATTATCCATGTTGATGTGATATAATTTTAGCTCATTTATTTTACCTGCTATGTATATATGACATAATTTATTAATTTTCCTTTTAATAAACATTGGATTGTTCCTAATTTTTTAGTGTTTCAAACAGTGCTGCAGTAATACTCTTGTACATGTTTCCATGTGTGCCGTGTGAAAGGAGGCTTTTCCAGGGTATGTGTGCAGAGAGCAATAGCTCAGAAGTAGGGCAAAGGCTTTTGCTGGCTGTGCTCGCTATTGCTGATTGTTCTCCCAATGACTGTCCTTGTTTACTCACCCAACTCCAAGGTGTCAGAGTTCCATTTCTCCACATTTTTATCAAAACTTGACATTTTCAGAGATTTTAATTTTTGCCAATCAGGGAGATATGAAATGCCTCCTGGTTTTTCAATTTATAATTCCCCAAGTTCCAGGGAGCTTGAGCTAGTTTTCATGTTTCTTAATATTTCAGATTTCTTCTGTGAACTACCTATAATATCCTTTTACCCATTTTCTTCAGGGTTCTTTGCCTTTTTGTGTGGATTTGTACATGTCCTTTACTGGATCTTTGTTAGTAATGTATGAATTATTTGTGTTTCAAGTACTTTTATCTCATTCTATAACTATATTTTTAGTTTGGTTGGTGGGTTTTTTTGAGGTACCAAAACTTATAAATTTAATGTCAAATTTATTAAGTTTTTCCTTTAAGATTTATTCTTTTTGTGTCTTACTTAAGAAAAATCTTTCCCTACTCACAGGTCTTACAGAATCTTTACTTTTATCTGACGTTCTAAAGCTCTGCCTTGTACATTTAAGTTTTTATCTGGATTTTACTTTCATGTATGGCACGAGATAGGGATCTAATTTTATTTTCTCTTTCCATGTAGATAATGAGTTTCCCCAGCACTACTCCTTTATCATTGATTTATGCTTTTGTCACCTCTGCAATAGGCTAAGATTTATCTATACGCATGGGTCTGTTTCTGGGCTCTCCAATCTGTTCTGTTGGACTGTTTGTCTATCCCTATGTCAGACCTATATTGTCTTAACTATTCTCACTTTATACAAATGCTTAATATCTTAATATCACATCTTATTGTGACCTTTTTCAAAACTGTTCTAACTGTTCTTGATCATTCACTCTTCAAGATAAACTGTACAACTGGCTTGTCAAATTCCATGGAAAGTCCTGTTTTACGGTTTTGGTTGCCATTACATTGCACTTATTGATTACTTTGAAGAGAATTGACTGTCGTTTAATTCATGAACATGGTATATCTTCTTTTTCAGGTGGTCTACCATGGCCTTCAATAATGTTTCACAATTTTTCCTAAAAGGGCTTGGGCATCTTTCATTAGATTTGTTCTTATGTATGTTATGTTACTTTTGCGAATAGTATTATTTTTCTAGTTTGTTATTTCCATCATAGAGAAGCACTATTTTTTTTCTTTATGAGCATATTATTCTCTTCTTTTCCAGTAGATGGCAGTAAAATACATTAAGATTTCGTTATTAAGAGTATTTTCTTTTCAGTTTTTTTCCCCTACTGAAATTAAAATGATTTTTGTATTTAAAGGTACTGGTTATGAAGTATTTCTAAATTATCTCCCTTTGTTCCATTTAGGAGGATAGAAAGAAGCGAGATCGAGACCGTGTGGAGAATGAGGCAGAAAAAGACCTCCAGTGTCACGCCCCTGTGAGATTAGACTTGCTTCCTGAGAAGCCTCTTGCAAGCTCTTTAGCCAAACAGGAAGGTTAGAATAACTCTGAGTGAACTCTCCTGAATGACGGGCTGAAACTTACAGCCAGGGAAAGTGACTGGGTTTTAGTTTCTGAAGTTTAAAAGCTTTGTAATTAAGGGGTTTTTTGTGTGTGGATTTTCTTATTTCTGTTTCACTGCGGAAGAGCTTTAAATTAGCTTCAGTTTTGAATTGACATTCTCATATGTCAACATATTTTTAAGATAAATGGAATTTCTGTATGAGATATTTTATAACCAATATAGATAAATCATATAAAAAGACAAATTATGGTCTCTAATCCTTTTTAAACCACTATTTTCCTTTCTTCCTTGCTTTAGAAGTAGAACAGACACCCCTTCAAGAAGCTTTGAATCAATTGATGAGACAATTGCAGAGGTAAATACTTTTCCAACATTTTTATGACATAGAAATTGAAATGGTAAATGTGTAGGATCCAAACCACTTCTTCATTTTTGATTATTTAAAGCCGCATTCTATGGCCTAAATCCAAATGTACTTGATTTTAAAGTGGATGATAAATATTGTGCCTGGCAATAGAAATACTCAGGAGGAGAACTTTTAGACGTTCTTACTTGGTTTGTTTTAACTGGCAACTTGAAGGGTGTTACGTAATACTCTTAGTGGCACATTTCTCTTTATCTAAAGTAATTTGATGTTAAAACTTTAAACTTTAAACTAGGAATAAACAATAGAGATATTTCCACTTTGCTAATAGATGAAAGTACCTTCTATATATTTGTGCAGTGCTTATCATGCCATAAGTGTTCAGCAGTTATTAAGTCCGGGAGAGAAAACAAAATACCATAAACAGGATTTTATGGCTCTATTTTAAATGCATAGATTTGTTCTGAAATTTTTAATATCTAGATTAAACCAGTGTTCTTAAAAGGGAAAAGAATAATTCAATCTTTATTAAAATATTGATACCTTTCTTTACTCAGAATTTAAATTTTCAACTCAAAGATATTTATATTATTGTAGAGGAGTCATGGTTACAGGCATACATTCTAACAGTGGACTTTTCACTGTGTTGTACTTATATGTCAACCCAGAACACATTATAAATAATTTTTAAGATAAAACCTCTAGTGCGATCTGTATTGAACACTTACTTAGCTTTGCAGTTACGATCAAAAGTGATTAGCCCCTCTTCTTTTTGGTGTTACAGAGTAGTTTAGAAAATTACATCTCTAGTCTTTACACTGCAATAAATCATTCATTACCTCATTACTTGTCCCAAAGGAGTGAGCAGGTATTAGGTGTTCCATTCCTATTAGAAGGTATAACTATAAAGTGTTTTGGCTGCCTTTTAATTTTATTTCTTGTAACATTAGACCAGAATGTAGGTTAATGTTGTCACCACTAGTCTCTCCACTTAAGCGTCCTTAATTCTCAAAAGAAGACATTCAGACATCCAGCAGGTATATGAAAAATGCTCAGCATCACCAATCATAAGGGAAATGCAAATCAAAATCACAGCGAGATAACACCTCACCCCAGTTAAAATGACTATTATCAAAAAGACAAAAAATAACAAATGCTGGCAAGGATGTGGAGAAAGGAGAACTCATACACTGTTAGTGAGAATGTAAATTAGTACAGCCATTATGGACAATAGATGGAAGGTCCTCAAAAAATTCAAAATAAAACTATCATATGATCTAACAATTCAGCCACTGAGTATATATCCAAAGAAAAGGAAATCAGTTTATTGAAGAGTTATCTGCACTCCCATGTAATTACAGCACTATTCACAAAAACCAAGATATGGAGTCAAACTAACTGTTCATCAACAGATGAATGGATTTTTTAAAATGAGGTATATATATACACAACGGAAAGAACAAAATCCTGTCATTTGCAACAAAGATGAACCTGGAGAACATTACGTTAAGTGAAATAAGCCAAGCACGGAAGAACAAATGCTGCATAATCTCAATCACATGAAGAATCTAAAAAAGTTGATCTCATAGAAGTAGAGAGTAGAATATGGTTACCAGAGGCTGAGGAGAGTAGAGAGAAGGGGAGGGGCTGGGGAGAGGGTGGTCAATGGTACACAGTCACAGTTAGGAGGAATACGTTCTGGCGTTCTGTTGCCCAGTGGGGTGACTATAGTCTCTGCATATACACCAAAATAGCTAGAAGAGAGGATTTTGAATGTTCTCACCATGAAGAAATGACAACTGTTTGAGATGGTGGATGTGCTCATTACTCTGATTTGATCATTACACAATGTATTATGTATCAAAACATTGCATTGTACCCCATAAGTATGTACAATTATTATGTGTCAATTGCTAAGAACATTTTAGGAATTAGAACCTAGAGCCACATTCTTTTGATTAGCTTTAGTGATTAGATGATTCTTCCTCTTTAAGGCTCAGAGCTAAGCCTGGATAAATAGTACCAGATTGAGCAAATCTGGTAATAATATTTTTGGTCAAAACTAGGTGTGGCTCCATATTAAAATGACTAATTTTAGGAAATGTAGATAATTTGCTCTGAAGGGTAGTTGTAAGGGCTCATCCAGAGATAAATCTCATCATTATTCACAGTAGCAGCTATGGACAGCACACATTTCGATGCATAAATTTCTGACTGGATATGTCTACTTATTGTCATAAAAAGTCTCTCCACTTAGGCATCCTGGTACGAAAAAAAGGCAATTTCACATAGACGTGAATTCAAATTCCAGCTCTTTTTTTTTTTTTTTAAGACTAGTCAAGCGCAGTAGTGAGAAGGGGGAAGAGGAGTAGAACAAGGAGTTCGGTCTGTAACTGAGCAATCGAGTGAGGCAACTCGCTACCTTCAGACCAGCCCAGCTGTCTTTTATTAGATTCATGCCCCAGAACAAATGCTTTCAACCTCTCTGAGCCTCGGTATCCTCATCTCTAAGTGAGAATACTACCATTTTGATGGCTTTTGTGAGGATTAGATATGAAATACATCAAGTACCTACCACTGGACCTGGCAACATGGTAAATACAATTTAAAAGTTGTTGCTGTTACTTTTAAAAAACCATTTTTATTGTTATTATTTGGAGTGAGAAAACTTTGGCATGCCAAATTTCCAGAGGGGGGAAATAATTAATGTAAGGACTTAATCGTATAGAGCACTGATTTTCAACCTTGGCAGTACTGAAAATACCAGTGCCAAATACTGCTAATTCAAATACCAATACCAATACTCAGCTCTCTAAATAGCAGTGCCTCAGCCTTTCCCTCCTTCCTCGAGAGATTCTGATTTAGTGGATCTGGGGTGAGCCTTCCTACCCCTGCTCCCCGTTGGAATTTTTTTAAAGCTCCTCTGATGATTCTAGCGTGCAGCCAGAATTGAGAACCTATGACAGAAAGCACTGGTTTTCAAATTTGGAGATATTGAGAGGACCTTTTTTTTTGTTTGTTTGAGATGAGGTCTCATTCTGTCACCCAGGCTGGAGCACAATCATAGCTCACTACAGCCTTGAACCCCGGGGCTTAAGCAATCCTCCTGCCTCAGCCTCCTGAGTAGCTGGGACTACAGGCACTCACCACTATACCCAGCTAATTTTTTTTCGTTTTTTGGTAGAGACAGGGTCTCACTGTGTTGCCCAGGCTGCCTTAAACAATCCTCCTGCCTCAGCTTCCTAGAGTGCTGGGACCACAGGCATGAGACACTGTGCCTAGCCACAAGAACTTTTTTTAATGTCAGATTTTTTTTTTTTTTGAGACTAAGTCTCACTCTGTTCTCCAGGCTAGAGTGCCGTGGTGTCAGCCTAGCTCACAGCAACCTCAGACTCTTGGGCTCAAGCAATTCTTCTGCCTCAGCCTCCCGAGTAGCTGGGACTACAGGCATGCGCCACTATGCCCAGATAATTTTTTTTATATATATATTTTTAGTTGTCCGGCTAGTTTCTATTTTTAGTAGAGACAGGGTCTTGGTCTTGCTCTTGCTCAGGCTGGTCTCGAACTCCTGACTTGGAGCGATCCTCCTGCCTTGGCCTCCCAGAGTGCTAGGATTACAGGTGTGAGCCACTGCACCTTGCCTTAATGTCAGTTTTTTGAGCGTACACATGAAAGAACTTGTATCCATTGATTGAGAAAATATGCATACATGGACCAGGAGTGCTAGCCTATTCGTTAGAAACTAATATGGATGATTATAAACATGCATTCATGATTACTATTTCTACCTTTTCCCCTATGGTTGATAAAAAAATATGCAGTACTAATCTCCCAAAGGCCAAAATATTGGTCAGTTAGTCTGGATTGTTTGCTTCATTTTTCTCTCTGTAGGATGTACTGTTAGGCCTAGGCCGCATTAATTAATTAGGCTGCATATTTTAAAAGATAGATCTTAGTTGTGTTAAGGGTACAACTAACGTGTAAAACATCCTTGTTGTTAAATAGTTACTAGTCTTTAAAATCATTTCTTGAATTTTCAGTTAAAAACATGTCAGCATACTACAGATTCTTTCTACATCTGAAGGAATGTAGAAAGACTTCAGATGAAGTCTTCTGACTTCTACTCCTAGCTAGACCTAGACCAGTAGATTTGTTTGTAGTAGAAATAAAATGTAACATTGCCTTTTGCAAATCTTTACAGAAAAGACCCAAGTGCTTTCTTTTCATTTCCTGTGACTGATTTTATTGCTCCTGGCTACTCCATGATCATTAAACACCCAATGGATTTTAGTACCATGAAAGAAAAGATCAAGAACAATGACTACCAGTCCATAGAAGAACTAAAGGTAGTTATAATTATTTATGTTTTGATTAGAGAAGTAGACTGAACTATAATGGAAAGTAACATCTGTTAAATCGAGGGTCGAACGCTGGGATGCTATATACACAAAATCCTGGTGGTAGAAACATGCATGCCTGGTATTCAGAATCTTTCTAATTGACCTTTTATTTTGCAAAGAGTTAAGTTTATTTTAAAATCCAAAATCTTTGTATTTTTGTGCTTCAGAAAACTTTATGAGCTCGGTGATGGAAAATCAGATGAAATAAGCCATCTGCTATCTTTTACTTTTTTTGTCTTCAGTGCAATTTTTAGTTTGGTGTGTGTTCTACAGTATGTTTTCCCTAAATTTAAAAATGAGAAGATGTTATTTTTTAATTTCAATACAAGTAAAATTGATATTTTAATGGAAGTTGAATTAGTTTTTTCTATAGACATATAAGGTAGGCATATCTTATAAAACAGAATAAATCGGCTTCTCCAAAAAATGAAAAAGAAATTTAATTACATTTTCTAGTTTGATGACTAGGAATACTTGTTCCCTGAATTCACTTTGGCTATATTGGTTAGGCATATTTTCTTCAACTTTAAGAAGAGAATAAAAAACGTAAAGAACCTAAAAGCCCCCAGGACAGTATGGCTAATGTTATAATTGAGGTTTCTTTCCATCTTTAAATAGTCTTGGTATATGTTGATTTCAGGGGTACACTTTTCATTTTAATCTTTCAAAGAAAAGGAACCATATGTGTTTAACATTTGCTGTATACTAAAGCACCACAAACTTAATTGATTTAGAAAATACCAATTTTACCTGTTTTTCCCACATAAATACAGTAGTGTTCACCTGGAAAGTTAAACAGTAAATGTTATCTTTCTTTTTTTTTTTTTTTTTTCCAAATAGGGCCCCACTCTGTTACCTGGGCTAGAGTGCAGTGGTATCATCATAGCTCACTACTGCAACCCCAGACTCCTGGGCTCAGGTGATCCCCCTGCCTCAGACTCCCAAGTACCTGGGACTATAGACATGTGCCACCATGCCCAGTGTTTTTTATTTTGTTTTTTGTAGAGATGAGATCTCACTTTGGTGCATCTCGTTTTGTTGTTCAGGCTGGTTGTGAACTCCTGGGCCTCCAGCGATCCTCCTGCCTTAGCCTCCCAAAGTGCTAGGATTACACACGTGAGCCACTGAGGCCAGCCTGTCTTCACTTGGTTTTTTTTATCCACGTGTTGATCAGCTGAGATTTATGAAAAACACCAGTATTTAATTCTCTTTACTATTAATTTGAGTATATAGATAATATTCCACTTACTCTGAGTTACATTCTTTCTTAGAGAAATGGAAACTTTTCTCAACTTTTCATGTGGTGAAAATTAGGCTAAAACTGTTATTTCAGCATATTTCTGACCTTACTGTTGCTTAATAGACAAGAATTTTCTCAGTTATTTGGGTTTTTTTTCTTTTTGTGAACGATTTTCTTCTGATCTTTCTCTTATGGTAAGAGGAGAGAGTAGAAGTATGTCCCCTGAGTGTTTTTAAGCAGGTTCAGGTTTATCAGAATTGAAGTGAAGTGGTATTTTAACTCTGAAGTTTTCTACATTATTGTACTTTTTTCTAGGGAAGACTCAACAGTCTGAAGTAATAATTACTAACTTATTCAGCTCATTAGGTTGTTAAAATAACAAAAAAAGCACATGTGTATATATACGTGCGTGTGTGTGTGTGCACACATGTGTATATATCTCAAAAGTGCTGGGCCAGACATGGTGGCTCGCACCTGTAATCCCAGCACTTTGGGAGGTCAAGGTGGGAGGATCACTGGAGCCCAGAAGTTCAAGATTACAGTGCGTTGTGATCACCCCACTGCACTATAACCTGGGCAACAGAGTGAGACTCTGTCTCTAAAAAATAAATCACTAAATTTTAAGTAATCTACAAATTGCCTTAATAGATCAGACTTGCGATCATTAGAACAATCCAGTACTCTCTTTCCAGTTACAGACCAAATGGTCATTTAGTATGAGAGTACATAGTCATCTAGTGTCTCTGCTCACTTGCCTTTCCTGCCCCCAAATATATATTTAATAATTCTTAGTAGAATGGAAACTTTTCAGAATATCTATAGCAAAGGCCCTTAATGTGGGGTCCTTTGGATAGTCATGGATGAGCCTTTAGGGGGACCAGGAACCTGCTAAAATTACATGAAGATGTCTTTGTTCATCTCTGTCTATATACCCTTGAGGAGTGTCTCCATAGCTTTCATCAGATTTTTAGAAATCCAAGACCTAGCAAAATCCTAACTGATTGGAGACTTAGCCCAAACTGAAGATCACATATACTTCATCCAACTTAATAGCAAATTTGTCATGACCCTTGAATCAGTCTTCTCATATACTTTTATATAGAACTCAATCTACCTATTTTTGTTCGATTTAAGTGTTCTAAGCTGTCATCACTAACTATTAAATAGTGGAATTTGAATGGTTTTGGTTTTGAAGGAATTTGTGGGGGGCGGATTCTTTTTCATTGGATTCTTACCATTTTAACTTACTGAGGCCCTGGCATAATTGCTCTCACATTTATAGATGTAAAAATTATTTAACCATGAAAAAATGCAGTGGGATCAAGTTCTCTAGCATATGTGCATACTTTGAAATTTAAGCCAAAAATACAGTTTTGATAATTTGGCTACTCTAGTTACATGTTTTAACTCCTTGAGGTTGTATGGTTTATTTTTCATTGGCATGATTTTGCAACATTCTGCAAATTATGTTTAGTTCATGATAGTATCCAAACACTTAAAAGAAAAATAGTGTAAATGTTTTAACATTTTTGCTCAGTTAATTTGAATTTGGCAGGAAATATTGTGGTAATTTAGCACTGTTCCCAGTTTCCAGTTAAGATTTGAAATAAAATATTTAATTCCTAAATGGAAACTTAAGATGCTTGTTTTAAAACTAAGAGTAATATTTTTTAATTACATTAACTACTCAGCAAAGATTATTAAATGAGATAGAATTATTGTCTTTAAATTCTTTTTATGTGAAGTAAGATTATACTGAAGAAACCCACTTAAAAATTTTATTTTGGGATCTAAAGTTACTCAGAGGTACTATAAAATGTTTAAGAATTTGGAAAAGAATGTTGTAGCATATTTAAATAAATTTAGCAGTATTTGTTTTGTTGGTGAGTCTTAAAACTTAGTAAATTGCTATTAGTATTAGTAAACAGTGAAAAAAAAGGATGTTGCTGCTTTTTAGATTTTTTTTTTTTTTTTTTTAAGTTTTTTAGTGGCCCTGACCTATATGGTTTCAAACTGGGCGCTGGGGAGTTTGTTTTGTTGTAACGCATTTTCCTCTTTAATATTCTCCCTGCAGGATAACTTCAAACTAATGTGTACTAATGCAATGATTTACAACAAACCAGAGACTATTTATTATAAAGCCGCAAAGAAGCTATTGCACTCAGGGATGAAAATTCTCAGCCAGGTAAAGGAACCTCTTCATCATAAATAATAAAATCTCTATATGTTTGCTGGTCTTAGTGATAAAGATCGGTATTGATTTTATTTTATTGGCAGATCATATTAAAGTAGGAGAAATACTAAAGGAAAAAAATTTCCATAAAGAGGAGAAAATTAAAGCAGGAATAGTCTTATTTGGCATTGATATAAATAAATACTAGCAATCTCTTGTACTTTCTTCTTCAGAGGCTTTCGAATTAATATTTGCCAGGTAGACTTAATTTTGCTATGGGCAACATAATTTTGCTATGAAAGAAATATCAGCCTGAATTCCAGAATAAGACTGGATGAAATAAGAGACCTTTTAATAGGAAGGAAAGCTTTCTGTTTTCATTTGCAGTGATTGACTCTAATGTTCTGGTCAGTCCTGTGCTTCTGGGTGAAGCACAGAACTTCCAGTAGAAAGAAAATGCCGTCATGTACTACATAAGATGTTTTAGTCAATGGACAGATTATATAGAGGTATATACCACTGCCTTATTTTTATTGTACTTTTGCTATGTTTAGATACACAGTTACTTACCATTGTGTTACAGTATTCAGTATAGTAACATGCTATTCATGCTTGTAGCCTAGGAGCAGTAGGCTATACCATAAAGCCCAGATGTATAGTAGGCTGCACCCTCTATTTTTTTTTTCTTTTTTCCTCTCCCAAAATGATGCAAGCATAGGCTATATATACCCTCTAGGTATATAGTGGCAAAACATTGTCTTCCCAGAGTGACAGTTGGTGAAGAACCTTAAAGGATAACCTGAGGTGATCACTGTGCATCTGCTGGGAGAAAAGAACTCACAGGATAAGTCACATCTTTTGAGGTTTCTCTCACAGCTCTGAGTAGGATGAACCCACTGGTAAGAGACTGCTTACTGAAGGGAAGCTAATTGAGGATGATCCTGGCACCATACCGTGGCAGGCAAGCAGAATACGGAGTTCAGTTTTAGCTCTCTTCCACTAACCCGTGGACCTGAGGCATGTCATTAACTACCCTGGGACTCTGTTCTCATCTGGAAAGAAAGTTTGATTCGTGATCTTCGAGATGATTTCTAGCATTAATGTTCTGATTCTAGGTAAGAGCTAGAGTAGGGAGGATAGTATGAAAAAGAACAGTAGGATGGGAGAGGGATTTTACAAGGAAGAAATGAGTGGGTGTAATACACAAGTAGAAGGAGAAAGGAATCAGAATTGAGAGCTGGAGCTCAGGCTCAGGGAAGTTAAAGGGTGATAGAAATGAGTCATGTGTTGTTGTATATGATTTTCTGATTTTTATGAGGATAATCTGTATTACAGTTTTACATTTAAAGAAATGCCTTGGTGTGCAGATATCTGAGTGTCATGTGCTTGGCTCTGAGAGATTCTTGGATTCACTTAACTAAGGAAAGAAAAACATTTGGATTGATGATCCTTTTTGTGCTCTAGTATTTGGACAACATCAGTTCCTACCCTTTCCTAAAGACTTAGGATACTGTAAGCCAGTTACACATCTTGGGCAAAATTTACAGGAAAGAGGAATGTAAAATGTTTATCCCATTCTTTGTAGGAAGACTCTCTGAATCTAGAACCAAGCCATATTCCAGGTTTAAAAACCTGGAAATCCTTGTTATTGTTGTATTTAAAGTAAAAGTGCATTCAGCAGATATAGTCTTTGGTCACCCCAAAATGTGTACATTGAATTGGGGGGAGGGGAGTCTAATTTTTGTTAATCAACTTTGATTTACTGGTATCTTCTCTTTCTTAAATAATGTAGTTAATTCAACATGCAAAGGATTCCAGTAGCTCTTGAATTTTACTGAGAATGGAATGATTGGAAGCACAGAAAATAAACCTTTCTCCACTTTCCCCTCTCCTTCTGCCCTCCTTTCCTCCCCCCCTTCCTTCTCTCCCTTCCTCCCTCTCTCTCTTTCTCTCTCTCTCCGTTGTTTTCAGATCTCTTCCTGTTGAGGAGCCCTGCCCATCCTGTGTTATAACTTCCTATTGACTGTTCTCTCCACCCTAGCTAGGAGGGATCCTTACAACAGTGATTTTTTTTTTTTTTTTTTTTTGAGACAGAGTCTCACTCTGTTGCCCTGGCTAGAGTGAGTGCCATGACGTCTTCCTAGCTCACAGCAACCTCACACTCTTGGGCTCAAGCGATCCTCCTGCCTCAGCCTCCCGAGTAGCTGGGACTACAGGCACGCGCCACCATGCCCGGCTTATTTTTTCTGTATATTTTTAGTTGTTCAATTAGTTTCTTTCTATTTTTTAGTAGAGACGGGGTCTTGCTCTTGCTCAGGCTGGTCTCAAACTCCTGAGCTCAAAGAATCCGCCTGCCTCGGCCTCCCAGAGAGCTGGGATTACAGGCGTGAGCCACCGCGCCCGGCGCAACTGTCATTTTTAAACGTTTAAATTTAGACTCTCTGAGTTAGTTTTTCTAATAGTAGTTAGTGTTCCCAAGAGAGCCCAGCACACCCGCCTGTGAATGGTGTCTTTTCAGAGATAACTGTTCTCGAATGTTCATTAAAAAGATTGTGGAGTAATCAGTCATTCATCCTTTTTTCAGTTACACCCAAAGAGTGACTATTAGTAG
The DNA here is from genome assembly GCA_963575035.1 of Avahi laniger. Taxonomy (NCBI): domain Eukaryota; kingdom Metazoa; phylum Chordata; class Mammalia; order Primates; family Indriidae; genus Avahi; species Avahi laniger. The sequence continues at coordinate 30,372 of CAUYSK010093320.1, forward strand.
ACATATTATTTTTGTAAAGAATAATCAGATGAAGGGTAACTCTTTTCGTTGCCTGAATAAACACTTGAGTAGAATGCTGCATTATAATGCAAACAAGTAGTGGAAACAGTACAATATGTAGTGCAGTGGCTTTGGAATCAGACCAATCAGGGTCCAAATCCTGGCTCTACCCTTTTAGAAGCTATGTGATCTTAGGTCATGTAACCTTTCTCAGCCTTTTTCCTGTACCATAAAATGAAGATAATAATAGTCCTTACCTCATAGAGTTATGCCTGGTACATGGGTAAGCACTCAATAAATGTTAGCTATATTAATAGCAAAGAGTCAGGTCTTTTAATCATTTAACATTATAAAATTGGGGATCAATAAATAATATGCTGATTAGGAGACATTTTAATTACCAAAAAAGAAGACAGCATTGCTTTCAAAGTAAAATTAAACTTAATTCTTTCCTGTGACTTGTTTCTAAATTTAGAAAATTCCTCTAATTGAAATATTTTAATTTTGTACATGGTAGGTTAAAAAAATTCCAAAGTATTCTCGATATAGGTTCTGCTTTATAAAATTTTAGAGTGAAAATAAAAAGGTTACTGAGAACGCTGTGGTCTAAGCCTATTTGTTCAGCTAACATTTACTGAGTACCTACTATGTGCCAGCCCTTATTTTGGGTCCTAGGGATACAGAGATGAGTAAGACATGACCTAAGGCACATGTACAGGGGAACACCAATGAGCAGTTACAGAAATAATCAAACTCACTGTTATTTTTAGAGTAGGTAGCAAAGTAAGACATGGGGTTTTTAAAAATCAAATTGGCTTTTTTTTTTTTTTTTTTTTTGAAAGACAGCATCTTGCTCTGTCACCCAGGCTGGAGTGCAGTGGTGTCATTGTAGCTCACTGCTTTCTCAAACTCCTGGGCTCAATTGATCCTCCTGGCTTTGCCTCCAAGTAACTGGGACTACAGGTGTGCACCACCATGCCCAGCTAATTTTTTAATTTTATTTTTTGTAGAGACAGAGGTCTTGCTATGTTCCCCAGGCTGGTCTTGAACTCCTTCCTGGCCTCAAGTGATCCTGCTTCCTCCTCGGCCTCCCAAGGCTCTGGGATTATAGGCATGAGCTACCATGCCTAGCTGGCTTTTCTTTTTAAATGATATAATTCAGTTTGTCAAGGATTCAGAGAAACTGTCAAATACTAGTGTAAACTGATGTAACTTTTTAGGAAAGCAGTTTGGCAGTAAGTATCAAAAGCCTTAAAAATACTCATTTTCTTTGACCTAGTATTTCCTTTTCTAGGAATGTATCCCAGAGAGAGAGAGATTCCTAGAGAGACTTATTTACAGTAATATTTGTGGGACTTTTATTTGTAAATAGTAGGAACTTGGAAATCTAAATGTTCCATCATAGGTTGTTAATTAAATCAGGGTATATGTATAGGATTGACTACATTGAAATTACTAAAAACATTTTTTAAAATATTTATTGATATGGACAGTAATGCTTATAATTTATTAACGGAAGAAAATGCTTTTTATCAAATACTCAATATAATTCCAGTCTGCTAATATATATAATGCTAAGTACTGGAATGATAAACCTGTTAGTTTTTCCTCTCTGGATGATGTAAGGTTTTTAGTTTCTCCTCTACCCATATCTTTATTTATCTACAATAAAATGTATTACTTTAGCTGGGCTCAGTGGTGCACACCCCAATACCAGCTACTTGGGAGGCTGAGGTGGCAGGATTACTTGAGCCCAAGATTTCAAGACCAGCCTGAGCAACATAGTAAGACCCCATCTCAAAAAAAAAATTAAAATTAATAAATAAAAATAAAATATATTACTTTAATAGTTTTAAGATTACTTTAAAAGTCTAGCAAAATATCAGAATTTGTTCTTGAGGGTCTCACCAGCTGCACCACTAATACGGCATAGTGTGGTGAGAAAAGGCCTGTCGTGAGGTAACAAGAGGCCTGATCTTAGTCACTGGTTTTGTGACATTAGGCGAGTCATTTGGTGTTTCTGGGATGCATTGTTCTTGTTCCTTTCCAGTTCTTAATTTCTGTTGTTCCTCAAAAGTCTTACCTGCTGTTCCTATGCAGCCCTAAAGAGGCTGGACTCCATATTTTATCCAGTGACAGCTCTCAGAGTTAAAAGGCAGAGTAAGTCAGGAGGATCGAATTTGCCTCTTTAAAATTTATCCGGAAACCTCAAGCCCTTAAACACAATGAAAATTTTACAGCACATCATTGCAATGGAAAATTAAGCACACGTTTTACAAAATGGAAACAAGACTTCTTTGGTTAGCAAGGACATTATGCACTCTGAGAAAGGAAATAGGCTACCAACCTTTTATTCTCATGACATGTTGTTTTCACACACAGCAAAATACCGCAGTCATCAGTGATCACTGTGGGATACTAGAATATAGTGGTATTTCACATGCTCACATGCTTTAGGTTTTATTTTTTTTTTTATTTCTAGAAATATCATGATTAACTATGCTTTAGGTTTTAATACATCACATGATTCTTAAGTTTCACAAGATTAGCCAGTCTTTAAAATATAAAATGTTAACACACTATTAAACTAAATTTCAGTTTTTCGGTACTACAAAGAATACTTAATCTTAATTCATACTTTCTCTTCTGTTAACTTTCTGATGGTGCAATGAAATTGTAAAGCTTTCTCTTACGTTGGAAATTAAATTGTAAAAATTGAAGGAATAGACATTATTGTCTTGCTTCCTAAATATAATACTCTCTTTGTATAATTACACGTAATTGTTTTTCTTTCCTGGTTAATGATAGAATAAGTGCGAACTCTTGTGGAAAAAGAATGCATTACTTTAAAAGTTAATGACAGGTAAACAATAAGAATATTTTTGAATATTTTTAGGAAAGAATTCAGAGCCTGAAGCAGAGCATAGACTTCATGGCAGACTTGCAAAAAACTCGAAAGCAGAAAGATAGATCAGACACCTCGCAGAGTGGGGAGGGCGGCGGCTGCTGGCCGAGAGAGAAGGAAGACTCTGGAGATGCCGAAGCACAAGCCTTCAAAAGTCCCAATAAGGAGAATAAAAAGTAAGGAATCTCTGAAATATTAGGTTAAGCTGTCTTTTTCAAGCTAGTAAGGGGGGAAAATACTGATTCGGGGCCTGACTTGGGAAGGCCTTGTCCTGGTATGTCAGTGGTGGTAGGTTTTTGGCATGAAAGTCCATTTTGCTGACGTGATACCCCTCTTCTCATACAAAGCACTGTATGGAATTGTCCAAACACAGTTCTGAATGTGTATTCTTAAAGTGGTTTTAAAACCAATAAATTATTCTTAGGGGTTCATCTTGTCAGTGAGTTATTTAAACAGAACGATTTGTTTAAGAAAAAAATGGATATTCATTACCTCATTCCATAAAGGAGCAAAGAGTTCACAGGAATGCAGTTAAAGCTGCCTCCTAAGTAGATGGGCGTGCGTGTTTTCCAGTAGACGTCAGCTGGTGGGAGCAACGGTGAACCACTGGTCCTCGCAGGCAGCAACCGGCAGAGCCAGCCGCAGCTGTGTCCGTCCACTCACTCCACTGACAGCCGGCCCCGACTGCCCAGCACCTCACCGGCAACTTAGGGGAGGGCTGTAGTTAACAGTTAAGGATTTCTGCTGTCATAATGCAAAGAAAGTAAACTTGTGACAAATTTCTTTGTTCTCTTCCTAAGACTTACACATTTTAAATGTCTGTTTATCTTAAGTTTTTAAAAATTGAACTTTTGTGCTTGCTTCGGCAGCACATATGCTAAAATTGGAACGATACAGAGAAGATTAACATGGCCCCTAAATAGAAAAAAAAAAATGAACTTTAAAAAAACAAATTATATATTTCTTCCCCTTCAAAATAACGTCTGAGGTAGAATTCATTTTTATGAATGTACCCAGAAAAACATTTAAGACAAGTAAGACTGGACAAAAAAGGGAGAGAAATAGCATATTAAGTGTGCCTTACTGCTTGCGTGTTATTAGGGGCCTTTACCAGGTCATTAAAAATAGGTTACAGTAAAATGTCTCCACTTCACTTGTATTCATGTTTAGAATTCATTTTAATATTTTCATGTTATGTATCTTTTTTTTTTTCTTAATATGTGTTTTCAGGAAAGACAAAGATATGCTTGAAGATAAGTTTAAAAGCAATAATTTAGAAAGAGAGCAGGAGCAGATCGACCGCATCGTTAAGGAATCTGGAGGAAAACTGACCCGGCGGCTTGTTAATAGTCAGGTGATTGAGCTTTTCCTTTTTTCCCCCTCTGTCTACTGATACGAGTCATCTGAAACTTGAAGTTTTCAATTGCTTGTGTGTTTTTGATCTGTATCTGCCATAGAGTTCTTCATCACTATAACACTCAATAATAGAAAAATAAATAATGGACAGATAGTCTCCTACTTCGGATTTTTCGACTTTACAAAGGGTTTCTCAGGTATTACACGCATTTCCAACTCATGATATTTTCAACTTACTGTGGGTTTATTTGGACATAACCCCATTGTAAGTTGAGGAACATCTGTATTTGTAAAGTCCATGATTAATCTTATCCTCTGTTACTAGATTTTTTTTTAAAAAATGAAGTTAATGTGTTCTAAAATTAGAAAGTGAACTACATACTTTAAGCTTATAAGAAAACATATTCTGATCTTTTGAAATCATATAATTCAGCACATTGATTTTAAAACCAAGTGGATTCATATATGACTTTGGACGAGTCGCTCCCCTTCCCTGATCCTCCTTTTTTGATAGAGTTGGGAGAACTAGGTAGCCCGCACAGCTCTTCAAAGTTGTAAGATTTCCTTAACCTCCATTTCCTTAGTCCATCAACACCTATATATATGAAGACAGATGAAAAAGTCAGTATTTGAGTTTAATAATGATAGCCACCTGTAATATTAGTTTGATTGAAGTAAGACTTCCTAGTGGGCTGCATGTATGTATATGGTACAGGTTGAGCATGCTTCATCCAAAACCCAAAGTGCTCCAAAATCTGAAACCTTTTGAACACCAACATGACACCAGGAGTGGAAGATTACACACCTGATCTTGTGATGGGTGTACAGAATTATTAAAAATACTTGCAAAATTATCTTCAGGCTATGTCTAAAGGTGTATGTGAAATATAAATGAATTTTGTGTCCCATCCCCAAGATACTTCGTGTATATGCAGATACTCCCAAATTGGGAAAAAGTGTGAAATCCAGTGCATTTCTGGTCTCAAGCATTTCAGATAATGGGTACTCAATCTCGTATGTGTAAAGCAGTTTATTCCATTTGAATACTCGTGGTCATTGCAGTGCGAATTTGAAAGAAGAAAACCAGATGGAACGACAACATTGGGACTTCTCCATCCTGCGGATCCCATTGTAGGAGGTAGGATCACAGAGCAAGACTGTGCGTGAAATTGATGCTTTTTGTCAAAGAACGGTAGTAACCTGGGTTAACATTTTAAACCAGGAATCCTAAATATTGATAAATCCGACCATGACATTATCCACAAAAAATTTGGCTAGAGAGCGTATAGTTCATGTAACAGCCAGCTTGACTTTCACTTCATCCTAAAGTAGGGACTGTAGATCAAATTTTCCTTAAAATACAGAGTCCCTGAAATACTTTATACGCACCATCAACAAAGCCACAAAATTTAGGCAGTAATTTCTATCCCTGGTTTTAAAAGAACTGTGGTATGTGTACTTTGTTATTTCTAGAGGTATCTCACACTCTCAGATTATGACATAACAAATTTAACTGCTGTTTTCCTTTCAGTGAAAAGAATTAATGTATATGCCACATAGTACCTTAACAAAATGGAGTATTTATACTTAGTGACATTATGTTTTTCACTGTGGTCAGTAGAAAGTTTATAAAGGTTGGCAATTAGTGTTTTAGAACCTCAGTCATAGTTTTCTTTTCTCAGATGATGTCTTAATGGAGATACAATATAGGGAATATTTTGAAATTTGACATAAGAATAGGAACTTTTTGTCATTCTGAGGGGAAAATCATGTGATAAGCAAATGGGAGAACATTATTTAATAAATATCCATTTTCATACTGACATGAAAGGTAATGAGAATACAAAAATGAATAATGACAAAATGCCTCCACTTAAGGAAATAGTTGTCGATATTGTTCGCTGTGGGCAGACTCTGTCTTAGGAGCCGTCAGTAGAGCTGAGTATACGGTTGGGAACGAAACAGGAGAGATAAGTCCCTTCCCCTTCAGTTCTGTAGGGAAGGGGGGGAGGGCACAAACAAAAAATAATAATCATGCGAAGATGTGTCTGTCACAAATCAGTACTACAAAAGAAGAGAACACCTGTGATTGTGTGTAACAAAAGGTACCTGCCTAGTGTTCGGGGGTCAGGGGAGGCCTCCTGAAGGAGGTGATGTTTAGGCTGATCCCCAAAAGGTGAGTAAGGGATGGGGAGTAGCAGAGAGAATAGCAGGTGAAAAAACCGTGGTGCGGGGAAGAGCCTAATGCCCTTGAAGAGTGAAAGGCAAGCTTGTTGATGTTCTCTAAAGGAGGGGAACGCTAATAGAAGAACAGAGCCAGTGCTGCGTTTTTAAAACAAAACTCATTTTCTACTTTGATGTGAATTTTTCACAGCAGAATTTATATGGTCTTAGGTCAGAGAAAATGCCACAAGATTGAGAACATTGCTCTTTCTAGTATAGCTGTGGTAAAAATTTGGCAACGGGAGATGACGTTAACTGATTTGGGTGACACGTCAAGATCTAGCCCTTTCTTTGAAGCCAGGTGTCTGGTCTGTGCTCTTGGTCTGGTTTCCTGGGTTTCCAGCTCCTGTGGACATAATCAGACATGGCCCATGCTGACCTGACCCCTCATGCCGCAGCAGCTGCCCTGGGGCCACTTCGCTGGTTTAAGGTAGAATATGCCCCGTCCGTCTTCTCAGCTTCGTCCTCCAGTACCGTCACTCCTGAGGAAACCAAACTCTAGACTGATCACTGAGAAGGAGAGAAAATCTGATTTAGATATTTGAAGTTTCTTACACCACACCGATCCCGTGGCAGTAGCCTCTGTTCCAGGGTGATCGTGTTACAGAAACCAAGACTCTTCTTCGGAATATAAGACGGCCCGTTCTGTTGGGTGCTGTTGGAGGTCGTATTTCTCCTGATAGCATCCTTTTCACTCCACCTCATGATTTCTGCCTGTATCCCATATTCCCAGTTTTATTGCAGGGATTCATTCCTGGTTCACAGAGATTACATTTTTAAAGGCTATTTTTCATTGCACTAAAAGTATGCCTCTCCTAGGTACTAATGTATCAGTAATGTATTAATATTGTGAATTCACGTTGTCTTTAATCCAGGTATTTGTCCATACTCAGTCTTTGACTAACTTTTCTGCTGGTTTACTTTCATCTTAACATGAGAAGTCTCAGCTTTTAAGTATTTTATTGGTTTTTCTTTTCAACAGAAATCTTATTTTTAAGGGAAATGTAACATGGGTATAAAGAATTCCAGGAAGTAGGAGCGTGTAATGAAAAGGTCCAGATTTTGGTCCTGGCTACCTTTCTTGCCTTTCTAAGCTCTGATTTTTTTTTATCTTAAAACTGGATATAGTGGCCAGGTGAGTTAACTCACTCTTGTAATCCTAGCACTTTGGGAGGCCAGGATTTTGAGACCAGCCTGAGCAACATAGCAAGACCCCATCTCTACAGAAAATATAAAAATTAGCTGGACATAGTGGCGCACACCATAGTCCAAGCTACTCAGGAGGCTAACAAGGAGGATCCCTTGAGCCCAGGGGTTTGAGGTCACAGTGAGCTATGATGGCACCACTGCACTTTAGCCCGGGCAACAGAGCGAGACCCTGTCTTAAAAAAGAGAGAGAGAGAGAGAGAGAGAGAGAGAGAGAGGTAAAGGTATAATAAGGGCTATTACTACAGCCTCTTCACAGTCATGCAGATAACATGAAGTGATATAGTAGCCTGTGGATCATTACCCCTCATGCCTCCTTCACTGTGCTCGGTGTTATGTTTTAGAACCAGGATACTGTCCTGTAAGGCTGGGAATGACAACTGGAAGACTTCAGTCTGGAGTGAATACTTTGCAGGGCTTCAAAGAGGATAAAAGAAACAAAGTAACTCCAGGTGAGGTGGCTCCTGCATAGTAGCCATGTTTTTTCTCTTCTGTTTCAGGGAGTTAGGAAAGGAAGCATAATTATTGCCATTCACTGCTTTATTCGCTAGCTCTCTTGGTGATATTTTTGCACCATCAATTAGCTATTTTATTAATTTCAGAACAAACTGGAAAATCAGGTGTTAGTATTCAAAATGAGTTTGTTCTTTTTTTCTATTTCTCTCTTTCCTTTTTGGGGAAGAATTCACTTAAGTTGCACCTTTATAAGTATCTATTAGGGAGAAAATATCTTAGATTTGTATACCAGTCAATGAAGTAGAGTTAGAAGAGGATATCTTCTTTAAAATAAGAAAACAGATTGACATACGAGTTAAAGAATGGTATTGTAGTGTTTAATTTTTTCAACAGTGTTATACTTGAATTATGGACCCTACAGTTCTTATGCACCACATTATGACTCCACGTTTGCAAATATCAGCAAGGATGATTCTGATTTAATTTATTCAACCTATGGGGAAGACTCTGATCTTCCAAGCGATTTCAGGTGAGTCACCAACTAATCAATATTCGAATTGTACCATATTGTTCTAAAATATTAATGTACATATGTCATTTGTGGGTAGACTTACAAAGTTATCCAAATGGCAGAAAATGTGTTCAGTAAATTTCTTAATTGACAAGAATAAGCCAGCGGTTATCATTATCCTTTAATGGATAATGAGAGAACATGTCTCCTTGATACTGACATCTGCAGTATTTTAATTATTACAAAATATGTTTTTTAAAAACACTATGTACCTCAACTGATACCAAAGTTGAAGATCTTGTTACTTCAAAATGTTGATGGTATCATCTGCTCTGCTGTAACATTTTTGTGTGTCGATGAGTTAGTTGTGTTCCACTTGACCAGTTTGAGAACCCACAGCACATTTTCCCTAAGATACTGACGTAGGACGTGATGGGTCAATACCTAAGGCAGTCCACTTACAAGCCTGTTTGACCCATCACGTACCAGATAGACTATTGCAGTTACACTCTCCCATCCGTTACCACATGTTTCTGTGGGAAGATAATGTCTGTGTTCCTGTTTAAGATGCCCCATCAACGTGAGATGCCATCTTGACTTACCAGGATTCTGGCTCAGAGTGCAGCAATGAACTTGGGTTGTTCCTTCTTGGGACTGGTACTTTGTTAACTTTCATTATGTAAAAGATTTTAACCCTCTAGATTAACCAGTCCTGTGGTTTTCTGATAAAGGAGGACTGTTCAGTTTTACATGAGTATGTGTGGTTTTGTTGTTGTTTTTAGAAGGCAGGAGTCCCTAAGTCAGAGGTTGAATGTGTTTTCAGATCAAGCATTTATATCCTTTCGACTTCACCAGTTTGAATGCGTTCTTTCTGGACTATTTATCTGTGCCTTCCACGAATAGGCATTGCATGCCCACTGTGTGCCAGGCATTATTCTAGATGCTGGGGGTTCCACAGGGAAACAGTGCTGACAAAGACCCGTGCCCTCCTGTGAGACGGTGAAAAGTGCTTTGGAGAAAAGTAAAGCAGCAAAAGAAAATAGATAGATGGTGGTGCTGAGTTGGGAGAAGGGGTGCAGTTTAAAATACGGTTGCCAAGGAAGTCTTTGCTACAAAAGTGAAAGTGGAGCAAAAACTGGAGGAAGCGAGGAAGCAAGCAGTGCTGCCACCTGAAAGAAGAGCATTTCTAGCCAGTGTAATAGCTGTGCAAAGGCCCTGCGGTGGGAGCCTGCCTGACACATTTAAGAAACAGCAGAAGAGCAGTAAGGAGCAGAACGAGTGAAGGGGAAGGTGGTCAGAGATGTAACAGGTAGGAGTCCATCTTTGTATGAACTTCAAGTTTTAGTCTAAGTGAGAGGGGAAACTACTGGTGGAATGTGAGCAGAGGAGTCACCCAGTCTGGCTTACAGTTTTAAAAGACTCACTCTGAATACACAGCGACAAGGACAGAAGTTGGGGGGTGAGAAGTGGACTGGGGCGTGGCAGTCGAAGTGCTGAGCGGGATCGGTAGTCAGCCTGGAGGATTCCTTTGCTGACCGGAGTGGAGTATGAGAGACCGAGAAGGCGAGGATGACTCCGTGGTTTTCAGACTGGGCCTAAAAGGCTGTAGTTGATATTTACTGAGAAGGGGGAGAGTTTGGAAAACTTCTAGGGAAGATCCAGCATTTCTGTTTCCGATATTTAAACTTGAGGTGCTTATTAGACATCCAGATGGAGCTGTCCAAAGAGTGTGGTCCAAACTGGAAATACAGCTTTGAGTTTTTTAGTGTGCATGAAAGTCCTGGGTGAGTAAGATCACCTTAGGGAGGAAGTGAAGTGGGGAAGAGCAGAAGCTCCAAAAACGGAGTTCTACACCCCACGACTGACATCTTTGTTTGGGGGGTCCTCAGGAGCATTTCATTTTCACTGTGTTCTTGATATTGTTTAATTCTCTCTTGATAAAGTAATCACTGGTAAATATGTAAATGCAGTGTTGTGTCTAGACAAAGTTTTACATCCTGGTGTACAAACTACGGACACCTGCTGGAAACAGTTAGCTTGGATGGGAGGATTAAGCCAAGGGAGATGACTTACATGGAGGTGACTTTCCTGCCTCTCTCTTTCAGCATCCATGAGTTCTTAGCCACATGCCAAGATTATCCATATGTTATGGCAGATAGTTTACTGGATGTTTTAACAAAAGGAGGACATTCTAGGACCCTACAAGAGTTGGACACGGTAAGCATGCTGCTGAAGAAACAGGGTATAATTTATTACTGGCTCCCAAGTATTAGTCATTCAGTGTTGTGAAACCATGGGATTAACCAGTATGACAGCTGGACTCCATTCCCCTGAAAGGCAGCCCAGCTGGGGTGAGGCCATGGGTGGAGGACAGTGAACGGAAAGGAGTCAGTCAGTCACAGGGATCTGTAAGGGCCAGAGCGTTGGCATCATCTCCAGATTTTGGGAGTGTAGGTTCCCAAAATGGGGTTCATAATTAGGAAGTCAGCAGGTGCTACATACCCTAACAAAAAAGGGAAGTTTTGCTTACTGGCTTGAAACTAAGTTGGCTAAAATGATGGGGAATGGCCTTTTCCTTATTATGCAGTCATAGCACCGTGGGAGGAGCCTCGGTTACAAAGTAAAAAGCTTCCTTGTTGCCGTCTTTTATTAAGGCTTGTAAACTACCTCTAGTTCAGTTGGAGATAGTTCATAATCGAGAGTGATTCAGAGTCTTGACTGAAGGATTAGAACGAGAAAACGTTCCTAATGCTACAGAGGAGAATTGATCTCCACAATTGTCACCATGGTTAGAGGAACCCTTTATCTCTTGGAGGTCAGAACTCTTAATGGTGGCTGTGACTCTAGTACCTGGTACCCTGCCCAACTGCGCGTATGGTTGCTGGGTGACCCGTCAGCACAGCTAAGGTCAATCCTCAGTCAGGTCAAGTTCAGTGATAACTGCTGTAAAATTCTAGCACATGAACTGCTTTCTTCACATGGCCTAAAAAGTATTAAACTTTATATCAATTCAAAATATTTTTACTGTGTCCTTCCCATCAGTTAATCTGAATTAATTCTCTAAAATTGAATATTTTTCATTTGATGAATATGGCAGTGTGTTTCAGAATGTAAAGTGTCTCTGTCCTTTGATCCAGCAGTATCAAACTCTTCTTAGAATTTATCCTAGATTATAAGAAGAGTTACATAAAAGGATACATTGCTTATCATTTTTAGAAATTGGGAATTGGGGCCGGGCGTGGTGGCTGGCGCCTATAATCCTAGCATTTTGAGAGGCTGAGGCAGGAAGATCAGTTAAGGCCAGAGTTCAAGACCAGCCTGAGCAAGAGCAAGACCAAGACCCCATCTCTACAAAAAATAGAAAAATTAGCCAAGCATGGTGGTACACACCAGTAGTCCCAGCCACTTGGGAGGCTGAGGCAGGAGGATCGCTCAAGCCCACAAGTTTGAGGTTGCTGTGAGCTATGATGATGCCACTGCACTCTGGTCAGGGAAACATAGCAAGACCCTGTCTCAAAAAAAAAGGAAAAGAAATTGGGAATTGGTTACGTGAGTCACAGTATACAACTTTTCAAAGAAAGATCACATCATTATTGATGTCCATGACACGTTTGTTTGTTGTTTATATGTGCATTATCTCTAAAGAGCAGGATTATGAGAAGCTTTCACATTCTCTGTAGCATTTGAATATTTTACAGTAATCCTTTGCTTTCTGAGAATGTTGCTCTTTTAATGCAGAGTAGTCCCTAGCGTTCCTCCCTGTCTTTTCCTTGTCAGAGATGCATATAGCTTTTTAATGTGACATGGGACTATTTCATTATCACTAGTAAGAAGTATGCCAACTCGCAAAATACTCTGAAATGCTAATAATTACATTCATTTGGTTTAAAAAAATCATATTCTAATAGTCCATATTCTTATTCATTTTCTCTTGCCATGAAAGTCTTGACAGTTTTCTATTTTCCTTAATATTTGCCTTTGCATACATTTTCATTAAAAGTTGTTTTTCTTTATCCTTATAGACATCACCTGAAGATGAAGGTCATACTAGGACACTTGACACAGCAAAAGAAATGGAGGTGATTATATTTTATTCCTTATAAGAAATATTTTTGTGGATAAGAAAAGGAGCAAACCTTTGATGGCTAGTGTGATCTGGGACACTGCTGGAGACGCAGGCCTGGAACTCCAGGATTTGGCCTATGGGTGTGGGTCTGAAAGTTGTTGATGACAAGGTAGAGTTTTATTTCAGTCATTAGAGTGGACAAGACTGTCCAGGGAGAACATGTAGCCTGGGAAAGGTCAAAGGTCGAGTCTTGGAGAAGAGCACCAGTTGAGGCAGGAAAGCCACGGAAAATGGCGAGCAGGAAAAGAGGCGGCCCGGCCCGGCCCGGCAGTGTCGCGTGTAGCCTTGATCAGAGAAGGCTCGCTAAAATGGGCAGGGGCGAGGGGTTGACTTCAGCGAGCTAAATGAGTGGCGGGCAACTGTGCTGTGCTGAAGGGACATTGTTTAAGATGGGAGAGACATAAGCCCTTCAGCTGAGGGGAAAGAAAAATTGAGATGGGAGAGCAAGTAGAGATGATGAAGGTGTAGACGGTAGTTACACACCTGTGGTGTTTTCAAGGAAGGAGGAGCCAAGCAAGGTTGTGTGCTTAGCGAAGGGGGGGCAAGAATGAAAGAAATCTTGAGAATAGGAAAGGAAGTTGTGTAAGAAATAAAATAAGTTGTGAGGGCCCAGCTGAAACGGCAAACCGTAAGCGCACACTAGTGCCAAGTTGCACAATTGTGCAGTTTTTCTCCACCACACACTTTTAGCCTGCATGTATGTAGGCAGGTCAGATGTTCAGACTGATTGAGCTTGGAGTACAATACCATAGTATAAATGAACCATTAACTTTTGGTTACTTAACGTCTGGGTTGATCTGTTCCTAAAAAGCAGTGTTGAGGGTATGGAAACTCCGTGTCTTACGATTCCAAAAATAAAACTCCACTCTTTTTTAAGATTTTGTTTCTCCCATTCAATATCGACAGGCTAGTGTTGGAGCCTGGAGGAGACCCGGGAAGCATCTTAGGTTGCGTGGGCTGAAACATTTGCCTTTGAGTCTCAGAAACATAAGGCATAACATTGTTATAATCACCAAAAGCTCTTCACAATTTAAGCAGTAACAAGGCTCTTATTATTTTATCTTTAGAATGGTTGCCATATGAAACAAATGATGCAGATTGTCTAAGATACATCATTACATTACAGAGAAGTATGGATTTATGGACACTTTTTTTGCCAAGATTTGGAAATAGCATTTTTAAAGGGTGTTCTGGAAAGACATTTTCTGTAAGCATCAAAATTAGGACTCCAAAGTAAATAGGTAGAATAAATTGCCTATAAACACAAGCCATTTTAGTACTTTCTAGTTAGCGCTGTCATGGTTTAGCAAGCTCAAATAATTGCCTTTTTTTTCTTTTGAAGCAGATTATAGAAATAGAGCCAGCAGGGCATTTGGACTCCAGTACTCAGGACAGGCTCACAGCCCTGAAAGCGGTAACAAACTTTGGTGCTCCAGTCGAGGTTTTTGACTCTGAAGGTGAGTACTTCCAGAGGCTTTGGCGGAAACACTGCATAACACAGGCAGACAAGATTGAATGTCACATCAGTTCAGATTAGCATGGCATTCACCACGGGAAAATCTTGGCTAGCCAAGCTAAATGAATAGTAAAGCATGGCTGTGGTGTTGATTTTGTTTGAGGGGGGTTACTTCTTTGGAGGGAGAAGGGTAACCAGTAATTAGCAAAGCCCTCAAGCACAGGACTTTGTTTACCACACAAGGTCAAACACAGGTATGTCCATGTTTTCTTTAGTGTGTTCTTCTTCTTACCACCCAGAAGCTGAAATGTTCCAGAAGAAACTTGACGAGACCACCAAATTGCTCAGGGAGCTCCAGGATGCCCAGAATGAGCGTTTGAGCACCAGACCCCCTCCCAATATGATCTGTCTCTTGGGTCCCTCATACAGAGAAATGCATCTCGGTATGTTGCAACTCCAGTAAGAGAAGAATCAGGGGATGCTTAAAGGAAAAATCTTCTGAGTACAGTAGTGATACCACTGTAAAGAAATGCTGAAATGAATACTGTGGTTTTTGCATCTATACGTTTGCTGTCTTTTGGATTTTTTAAAAATTATCTAAAGGAATGACTTTTCAATAAGTGGAAATATTTTTCTTTTTAGCTGAACAAGTGACCAATAATCTTAAAGAACTTGCACAGCAAGTAACCTCAGATGATGTCATAAGCATGTATGGAGTTCGAAAAGCAATGGGGATTTCCATTCCTTCCCCCGTCGTAGAAAACAGCTTTGTAGATTTAACAGAAGGTACGTGCCCTTGTTCTCTGGGATGAATGAGTACAGTCGTCCCTTGGTATCTGCTGGGGACTGGTTCTAAGACCCACGAGGATACCAAAATATGTGGATACTGAAGTCCCTGATATTAAATGGCATACAGCCTACGCACATCCTCCTGTATACTTTTAATTCATCTGTAGATTACTTGTACAATGTAAATGCTTTGAAAATAGTTGTTATACTGTATTTTTTTATTTGTATCATTTTTAGTTGTGTTGTTCTTTATTGGGTTTTTTCCCTAATATGTTCTGTCAACAGTTAGTTGAATCTGTGGACATGGAACCCGCAGATACAGAGGGCTGACTGTAAAAGGAACATCAGTCCTCTTCCTTCACATAACATTTGAAAGATTTTATTTCTGTTCTTGGTATACAAAACTATTGGTTTTCTTTCTGTCTTGTCCAAAGAATAAAGATTTCTCACAGTTGCCAGAAAGCTACAGTGATGACTTGCTAGTGCACCTCGTCTTTCACCTTGGACGTGGTGAAGGACTGCTGTCGGCAGTTCCTCTTCTGCCTGATAGCCTTTCCCTCACTTCCTTTTCCTAATTAAAAGGAAAAAAGTGCTGAATGAAGTGTGGTGTCTTTCTCTTTCAGATTTTGAAGAACCTAAAAAGACTGATGTTGCCGAGTGTGGACCTGATGGGATTTAAGGCCAGATGGTATTCGATTATATATTATGTACATATTTTTCCATTCTTAACTTGGAAATGCTTTTCAGAAGATATTAAATATTTGTAAATTGTGTTTTTAATTAAACTTTGGAACAGTCAATTTTAATGTTCCAGAGATTGGACTTACATTAGGTAATAAAGCTGAACCTGGGACTCTGAGAGGAGTATTGTGCATCCCAACTGAGTTACCCCTGACCTTTCCCCGGCGCTGCGTCTGAGGACGAGTGACAGAGCAGCTCAGGGAACGAGAAGCCTTTCTCACCATCACCCACGAAAAGAAGCAAATCCGCAAAATAATTAAAATTGCTCATTGTTCACGTTTGCCATACTCCCCCTTAAAGAAATCATAACCAGCCTGAGCAAGAGCGAGACCCCATCTCTACTAAAATAGAAAGAAATTAATCGGACACTAAAAATACATATAGAAAAAATTAGCCGGGCATGGTGGTGCACGCCTGTAGTCCCAGCTACTCGGGAGGCTGAGGCAGGAGGATCGCTTGAGCCCAGGAGTTTGAGGTTGCTGTGAGCTAGGCTGACGCCACGGCACTCTAGCCCAGGGAAAAGAGTGAGACTCTGTCTCAAAAAAAAAAAAAAAAAGAAATTATAACCAAATAGTTCCAAACTTACCAGCTCTCCTCTTTTG
>CAUYSK010093323.1:0-26462 GCA_963575035.1 Avahi laniger
GAGTCTCTCATTGTTAAGTGCCAGGACAAGGATATCTGTTGGTAAAACAACCTGATTTGTTTGTAAAAACAACAGTAATTAGGCTAGCCACGATAAGGAAGGCGTTTTATGGGACAGACTGAAATAAGCAGCTTAAAGGTCCAGGAGGAAGGCCCAATAAAACCAGGGGTAGGTATTTAACTGTGCCCCACGTGGGAGAGACATGGTGGGGACAGACGCAGAAGAGGCCCCAACGTAGCCCAGATCTCTTTATGGACAGGCATATCTATGGGCTGTATAAATCCTCAGCTCCTAAAAGGATCCTAATAAAGTAGGCACTGACTGAGTCCCACTTTGCTTATTTCTGGGCATGCAAGTTCACTCCAAGAGAATGAACCAGGCAGTGCTGATAAAACCAGGGGCAGAAACAGCATTAGCCTTAACATTGGAAGGGAACTTTTCTTTCCCCTTAGATCAGATTGAGAAAAAAAGCCCATTATCAAAAGCAACGCAAAGCTTAGAAACACAAAATTTATAGCACAAAGCCCTCTTCCCTAAAGAGAAACAAAATGAAAGACTTCTCCCCTACTAGGAGGGACGCATTTCCAAACTCCTTATCACACACCCAAGTTTAGTCGAGAACTCATCCCTGCAGTCTGAGAAATAGTGAGGGTGAAAAAGTAAAAGCAAGCACCAGCACCCACTCCAGCTCTGGCTTGCAGGCAGGAAGAATCAAAGCAGGAGTGTTATCATAGAGACAGGTAAGCTGGCTTGCCTAGAGAGAACGATCCGAGTCACAGAAACGGCAGGGGTGGAAAAGGGAAAGCACAGGCAGGAAATCCCAAAACAAGACAATTATGGAGAAAGGCTTGTATAGAGAGAAATATCCAAATCATAGGAATGGCGGGGGTGGAAAAGCGAGAGCAAAGGGCAGGAAGACGGAGAGCAAGGCTTGCCTAGAGAGAGCTATCTGAGTCATAGCACCAAATATGTCAGGTTTTAGTCTGAAAATGTCTGTTCTTAGTGTGCCCATGGCCTCAGAATGACCAGACACACCAAAGTTAGGCAAACATGAAAATAAGGTTTATTGAGAGAAAGATAGGATTATTGGGCAAGAACAAGATACAGATTTACAGATCATACTGCATACGCCACAGATGATGACTGAACCCATTGTCCCATTGTCGTAGCAAAGGGAGAGCCAAAGGAAGGGCACACTAAAGGGGCTTGGTTATGGTCTGCATCTTGTTTTATAGTGCCCAGATCGGAACTTCCCTCATGGTTCACAGGTCACCATGGAACCATTTCGATTGGACAGCTGGGGGCTGTATGACCTGAGTCTTACTGCGCATGTAGATCTCCCAAGAGCCTCTCTGAAAGCCCATTTGGGGGAGGTGAATCACAGCAACATCCACTTTAGTCCCTAGGAGACCCAGAATCCCTTGCTATCTACCTAACAATGCCAATTTATATTTTTTCTACATAAACCTTAATTTAGTTTTTTTTCCCGAATTTTATAAGGAGGATATTTAAGAAGTTCTGATACATATTGGTGTTAGAAATTTCAGGAGGATTCTCAAGAGAAGAAACTGCCTTCACAGAGAGTCTTGAATGTTTACCATTTAAAGGGAAGTTATGGCACTGATAGTAAGGAAGGAAAGAAGGGAGGATGGGAGGAAAAAAGGAAGGGAATTGAATCCAACATACCAGGTAGACTTTCTGATACTGACAGGATGTGTAAAAACTTGTACTGGAGCTCTGATTTTTCCTAAATTCCTTCTAACCATAAATTTTATAATCTCAAAACTTAAAAAAAAAAAAAACCCTCAATACTTTCAAATTATATCACAACATTGTACTTTGCCACTACTGCAAACCAAGATTTTCTTACTAAAACATTCTCAGGAATGTTTTAATTCGCCTCTTTGTTACAGCTTCCAGCACCTTTGGATAAGCAATCCTTGAATCAGTGTCACCAACTCTAGAGTAAGGTACCAACAGCATGTTTATTGACATCATCTTTCTTGCCATTGGTGACAATTTCAGGTTCACCTGGACAGGCTTGAGTTAGAAAATGTTGCTTATTTTGTTAACTACTGTATCTCTCCTTCATAAATAATTTTCAGTCTTTAGAATAAACCAGATATTTGCAGTAGTAGGACTTTGCTTTTTGTTTCTTTTTGAGAAGCAATGTTTAGTTTGGAAATCTAGGACTCCAAATGTAATTTGCTCACCAGATCCCTTGCTTTATTGAAGGAAGTAGGGCATCCAAGGTTTTCATCATTCTTATTATCTTGGGCCAATTAGGGCCCATTAATGAAGGGAATTATAAAGAATAACACCCCTTCTGATTAATCATAACAATCCTAATAGATAACATTAATGAGCACTTGATATCTATTGAATGTTGCATTTTACTGATATACTCATTTAATATTCCTACCATTATTAGAATATAGATATTATCATTATTATTCTGATTTTTCAGATAGAAGCTTTAAGTGTTAAATAACTAGCTTCATGGGCACACTATTAAGTGGCAGACTGGAGAACTGAAGCTAATTCTCATGGACTCAAAAGTCCGTTCTCTTAACTACCATAATGAACTTTATTATTTAAGAAGATCAAATGGCTTCCTCTGGTCATCTATTGACTTTTACAAGTTTGATTACACCTGTTATGAAGAGTTATTGTCGTAGAAAGGAAAAATCATATATCTAGCCTTGAGAATCTCCTTATAGCTAAAAGGGCCTAGAATAATAGCACCTGATACACCCAACTATAGTTAGATAGAGAACATATGTCCAGAACATTTAAATGACTAATTTAGGAGCTCTGGTTAGTGAATGACACAATCAGAATTAACATTTAGATCTCCTGAATTCCACAACGGTGCCTATATGTAGTAATACCAGTTGTGTCTAAACAAAATCACATGCCATGTTTGAACTAGACAGTGGTATAACTATATTAACTTAAATGCTTTTCATGTGGCTTAAAATGAATTAAAAGGTGATTCTTACGCAAGTAGGCAAAATGGTAGATATTTCCCACATATAAAACTCACATGGAAAGACAGACTTAATAAATGTTCTCGACAAATTCAGCTAAGACTTGAGAGTAGTTTAATTCCACTCAGGAGTGAGTAAGATAACATTGTGGGAGAATTTTGCTTGAGGAAATGCTATAATTTGTTTTCTTTTAAGTGCAATTCAGTTCCAATTTTAGTTTTCGCTAAAATCTTACTAAACACAGCAGCAGGATTAAGAGTAATGGAGGTTTTTACTGTCTCTGTCTCAGATTCTCTACTTCTGCAAAGAATCAAAAAATTGACATTAAAATCTCCCTTTACAATGGGAAACATCTGGTTTGTTAATTTCCTAATCACCCAGTCAAAATTTTTCAACACTTGTTAAGTCAGGAAAAGACATAGCCAAGTTTTCAAAGAGCAAAGGGCAAACATGGATTTTAGGTATCATTTGATATTATCTATGAAACTTCTGGCCTGATTATAAATTATACTTTAAATTATAGGATCATTTATAAATAGATGATGATTTGTATGACAATCTAGAAATATATATCAAAATTTAAAACATGAAAATTTTGATTTAGAACTTCAAAAATTTATGCCACTGAAGTATTCACGTGTGTGAACAAAGATGCTCCTGTAGGATGCCTACTGGAGCGGTACTTGTAATGAAATGTAAAGTTTTAAATCATGTAATAATTAATCAATAGAGGGATTGTTAAATGAACCACAAAGCATCAATACCATGAAACATTATAAGCCTTTGCAATGACTGAGGTAAAACTATGCTAACATAGAATTATTTCCAACATATCTATTTTAAGTAATACTAAATTTGTAATTCAGAGAAATTATAACTCAGTTTAAGTTTTGAATACATGTGGATGTATATACATGATATATAGATTGATAAACAGACATAGATACACACAAAATTATATGCAAGTAAATTTATAAGAGAAGGAAGGGGGAAGGAGATTAGAAGAATTTTTACTTTTTAATGTCTCTAGATTTACATTTTACTTTACTAAGTAAAATAATTATATTTGGCTCTTAAGGGATTTTGTTTATTTTCAAGGCAGAATTAATATTATCTTTAAGAAATTTTAAACTTTGCAATTTGGTCTGTTGAAACTATTATATATGTTATCACCAAGAGAAGTTTATTGAAAGTTTTGGAAAATAAAACATTATTAAAATAACCCTCTAATTAGTACCTATTTGTTTCTTACTCAAAATTCTAGGAATCTAAAATTTCCCTTAGAGGATCAAATTTAATATAACCATCTAAGAAATTATTTCAAAAAGATGTTTTCCAGGAGATAACCTCTTGAAAGCCTCTCCTTCTGAAACTTTATTTTCAATAGTTATCTATTACTTGAGTTTTGCTTCATCTGCTAGAGAGATGAATTTGTCTTCCATTTGTGTATGGAAAAAAGTTGTGGAACATGAACTTTTTCATTTCTTCTACAGGAGATTTAAGTCTCCAAGTGTTTGAATGATTTGATTACCTACTTCAACAAAGAGGGTTGATAATCACAGAAGACAGATCTATTGCTGATGAATGGAGATCTGCCAATGATTTATTCGTGCTTTGAAAGAGTAATGTAATTGTTATCGCTGAGCAGCCATTTCTATTATAAATATCTAGTTTGGGGCTTTCATTTTATGGAAAAACCATACATGAGGCTGAAAGTTTCACTACTTTAAGGCCAATTTGTAATTATTTAGTTAGGATTACTGGTCAGAAATTTGAGTTAATTAGATACATTTTTATCTTGCCTTTTTTATTGTGGTTTTTCAATGCCATCAAAATATCAATTTTAAATATTTCAAGCATTTTATAGCATGTTGTATGCCCTGGTATTTCTAAATACTCCAGAGTTTTCTCACATTCTGATGTCACAAAGAAGTGATGTGTTTTGAAAAATGGCACAAAGGATGCCATTTCTATCTATAAAACCATGACAAGGTAAAAGAAGGCCATTTGCTTTAGAAAACATCTTTCATTAATCTAGCATCATCTGAAAATGTTTCTTTAAAAAAAATTCTAAAATCATTCGCTCAAGCTGATGGTCCTCAGTGACTCACTTTTAATGTCTGAATCAAACAATGTCTTTGTCCTGAAATTTCTAAAATGTTGACTGAATCGGAGAAGATTTAAGTGACACTAGAGAATACTAAGAAGTTCTGGGTGTTATTTTTTTGTTTTTCATTTGTGTGGATGCAAGTTTGAGACCAATATATTTTTCAGATAAATGTATCTTTTGTCATTTAAAGGAAATTCAATACTCAAATATGGGGTAGAGAGAGATGTGATATCACCGATTAAGATCTGCAGTTTGCAGAACCATTAGTGGCAGATTATCACGTAATCATGACCAAAGGAAATTAACATTTGGTGAAAACATACTTAGTGTCAGGAAGGTTATAGTATTAGCTCATTTATTCCTTAAAATAATTTAATAATTGTAAGGAACTAAGTTTCACAATCTCACAGATGATAAATAACATGTCTAAGATCAAAAGTCAAATAAAGAGAAGCTGGAACTTCAACAAAAGGCTGTCTAACACAAGACTTGTACTCTTGTGACACTATGATTCTCTTTTCCTATTTTATCTTTTAAAAATAATAATGACAAATACATGTGTATGTAGGTAGTTGTGTTTCAGCACAGAACTTTTATTAACTCAATATATATTACACTAGAATGTAAGCTCCATGAGGGTCGAGGCCACGTATGTTCTGTCTCTTTCTATTAATATATATCCAGCTCTTAATTCGGTGCCCAGTGCCAGCCTACTGCAGATGCTCAATAAATATTCAGTGAGTGTGTGAATGGAAATAAAAAGTAATATCCACTTAAATGAATATTAATAATATCAATTATAATATTAATACATATGAGTAATATAAATAATTTATACACTATGTTTCAATGTTTCAAAGGTCTTTCCAAGTTTTCAGTACTAAGCCCATGTCTTGAAAATACTGTGCATAATAATTACCTGCCACTAATCAAATGTTTCATCCATAAGGTAGATATTGGCAACACACTCATAACAGCAGCAGCTGCTAACCAAGAACACAGCCTCAGATTCCTACTGAAATAGAGACACCATAGCAAAATGATCCAAACAGGTTTAGGACTGAAAAACATTTGCCAGCTCTGGCTTAATTTGGGATTGGTGATTTTGTTCTATTTTGCGAAGTCTTACATTTATTCATATTTAACATTTAGTAAAGAACCTTTGCAACTATCATCCCCATCTTATATCACACAAACCTGAAAGACAAGGCGGGCATATTTTTATTATTTTACAGATAAGCCTCAAATGATGATTGTCTTAGTCTGTTCAGGCTGCTATAACAGAATACCATAGACTGGATGGCTCATAAACAACAGAAATTTATTCTCAAAGTTCTGTAGGCTGGAAAGTCCAAGATCAACACAGATTTGATGACTGGAGAGGGCCCACTTTTTGTATCATATTAATACATGGCCATTACTTGCTGTGTCCTCACAAGGCTTAAGGGATGAGGGAACTCTCTTTTATAGGAGTATTAATCCCATTCATGAGGGTTTTACCCTCATAATATGATTACCTCTCAAAGACTCCACCTCTAATACCATCACAAGTGGTTTAGGATTTCTATATAGGAATTTTGGGGGAACACAAACATTCAGTCTATAGCAATGAGACAGTATCTTATAAGGTTTTGGTAATTGAGACAAAAGTAGAATTCAGATCTTCTGATTGTAAGCCCAGTGAGCTCTTCTTGTTGCTTTGCTGTCTCCACTCAAGTTCCTAGTTACATAATTTGGAAACTAGTTAATTTTATCATAGTCAAATGCAAATTCATATGAGTTGTTTTTCTAAATAGTTAATTCTAACATGAGAAAGAATCTGTAGAATTCCCCATTTTCTAGTATAATACCAATTAATGTTTATTAATTTAGAAATCAACTTCTACATTGCTGGCATATTTATAAGAAAAATAGTTATGCAACTAGACAGTAAAAGAACTAAAAAAAAATCATGCCTTGGTGTCACTAAATGTGAGTGGAATTATTCATTTAATAATTTCTCTTTAGTAAAATGTAAAAGAATATATTTCCTTGATTAAATATTGCTAGAATCACAGAGAATAGACTCCTGATGATCTTCAAGTTAATTAACAGAAGATTTTGGCCTACCAATAAATAAGCATGTCATTAGTATGGCTATTTTAAGAAGGAGTATTGAGTTGATTGGTGTACTCTCAAAGTGCATTTCCTATACAGAACTTTGGAATGTGACCTTATTTGGAAACAGGTTCATTGCAGATGTAATTTGTGAAGATGAGGTCATACTGGAGTAGTGTAGGTCCTTAACCACATATGACTGGTATCCTCACAAGAAGAGAAGACACACAGACACACAGAGAATACCATGCAACCATGGAGGCCAAGATTGTACTGACAAGTCTACAAACCAAGGAACTTCGAAGATTGCTGGCAACGACAGAAGCTGAGTGAAAGGCACAGCACACACACCTTCCCCCCACCACCTCACACAGCCTTCAGAGAGATCATGACCCTACTGACCCCTGGATTTCAGACTTCTAGCCCTTGAATCGTGAGAGAAAGGATACATTTGTGTTGCTATAAGCACTCCAGTTTGTGGCAATTTGTTATGTCAGCCCTGAGAAACTGATGCAGAGGCTATTGGAAAACAGAATAAAATGAAAGTGTTTAAATAAGGGGTGAAAACCAGATGCAGAAATCTTAAAGACTATTATTTTTCAGGAGTGAGCACTTTGTTGATGTTTTTGTTTCTTGGGGTGAGGGCAAATTGATAAAAGATTGCCCCTCACTGTAGCAATTTTCTTAAGCAGATATCTGCATGACAAAAAAGAAAGATGTCAAATTGGAAAGAAAATATATAGCATTATTCTGGCACATAAATGAGGTCACTGACCTTCAACTGAATAAATGAAGTTACGGTAGTCTTTGATTCATTCTTGCTCACCTTTGAGAGTTCATCTGAATCTTCCAGAACCAATTTCTCTGTCACACTCCTGTTGTCCCCTGTGAGATCAGTAACTTGCTTCTTTTTTATGAAACCACTGATCAGCATAATTAGAAGCTATTGAGCTCTCACTGAATACTAGGCTTTATTCTGAGTACTTTTTTCATTACCTCATTTTAATTCTGACAAAAAAAATGTTGCTGTTAACATTATCTTCTCTATTTTACATTAAACTTTAGAACCATTAAAGAAATTGGTCATTGTCACATAGCTAAGAAGTAATAGAACCAGTATCCCAGCTCAGATACTCTCACTCCAGAGCCAGCCTCTTAACTGTTGATATTTAGTACTGCTTGGATCACAAGGGAGATTCAGTCCATCTTCACTCTCACTTCTGACTAATCTAGAATATATTGTTTCAGATGTGTAGAAGTTTCCCATCTTGGAAACTGGGAAAGTATAACCAGATGATTTGGCTTTTTGGTTTAGTAGTATCTTGAGTAACACTCAGTTCCTTATGATCACTTGGCCATATTCCTGAATCAATTTTCAGAAAACTTGATTGTCTTGTAACCTGCTTTTGTTTCAACTCTGACCTGGTATCTGCTGCCTTATCAATGACACTGAACCACTGTGCCATGGGTTCAGCGTCTGCTGCTGTTCATGAAGAGCTACCAGTGCTCTTGGATTAACATTCTGATTTCTTTAAGCCCTGTACCTGTACTGGGCATTGTATTCATTCTAGAACCCCTCTGGCAGCACCACCCTGCTTGGACCACTGAGAAACGCTTAATATTCTCAAAGGAATGAATAGGTTGCTATACGTACTCATGGCAGCCCAATGCTTTTATTTATACAAACTAGCCACTTGCAGATAACTGGGAATGGTATAAGATTGTATAGTGTTTGGGGGCAAATAAATAAATAGCCTTACTTTCTAAGAGGCAGAAATATTTGCTACTTTTGTCTCCATGCCTTCAATGACTTACACTGTGGTTGAAACATAATAATTGAAATTAATTTGAGTAATTAATGAATAAATGCATATTAGTGATGGAAGCATCCTCAATGACTTTTCTACTTACAAATTTATTTCTTGTATAAAACAAATCCATTGCATTAGTAAACTTATTAATCAAAATTCAGAAAGGATGTAAATTCCATGTCATCAATATTAGCTATAATATGTGTTGTGTATGAGAATGAATTCTAGAACCAGACTATTTGGGTTTGAATCCATTGCTAAATTATGTTATTTTTGGCAAGTTACTTGAACTCTCTGTGCCTCAGATGATTCATAAATTTTCATAATAAAGAATGTAAATTCCTAACAAAGACATTGGCACATAGCAAGCATTATTGTATATACTTTTTATCATCTAATGTCAAAGAAGACTAGCTAAACTAGCTAGTAGGTGTAGGTGTAATCATTTTTTCTGTAGAACTAGCTTGAAAACTTGAAGTTGAGAAATTTAAACAAGGGAAAGTTCTCCAGAATGCAAGTAAAATATTTATTCATAATAACTGCTTCTAAAATATTTGTTGGTTAGCTGACTGAGGTGAAAGATAACTTTTTATCTCACAAAAATTAATACTAATTATTATTATTATTATATTATTTCCCTGTACTCTGTGAGAAAGTCAATTCACAGCCATGGTGAATCCCTTTGTATTAACTTGAGCTTTAAATCACCTGATGCTAGCTTTGAGATTTCTAGTCCTGGGGTAGAGATTTTTCATCTAGGGATAGAAAAGCTGGATGAGCCACAGAGAATGAGTACAGAACACTTTTGAGAATCACCCGAAAGAACACGGGCTCGTGGATTCCATTCAAATGTGACACCAGTTAGGGAGGGCATCCTGCAATCACAACTACACACAGCATCTATTGACTTCAGTTCTCTGGCTGTTTCCCTGCAGAGCAGATTCAAGCACAAAGCTCCCACTGTCTTCAAAAGGAAGCTTTTTGCTTGGATGGGCTCAGCAGGAAGAAGATGAGAAGCTGACTCCTGGTTCCTCTTCTTTTCCCAGATGCATTTGTTTAGGAGATACTGTTCTAAGATATGAGAATGCTGTACAATTTTTAATACATTCATATGCAGGCTGCTTAAGAAATGGCAGCTGTGATGTGAATTTTAGATCTCATTGTGTGGAACTATATTATGACAAACATAGAAGTCTTGAAATTGAACCTTCCACTTAATTTCTGTGACAAAAGTTAATGTTAGACTAAGTGAAATGTATCTTCAGAAGCTTTGGAAACTGTTACATAGAGTCTATTTACAACTATATGAAGTGACCTGAATACTCCTAGGCAAGAACCCCATGATATTAATATTTTGGCTTGACTTTGGAATATACTAAATAAGAAGTTTGGATATTGTTACTATTCTCACTCAATCCCTCCCTGGTTTCAGCTCCACAAGGAAGAATATAATCACCTCTCTTAGGTAAATGCCTCTCGTAAGTTTACTTTAGGTGCAAACACTGTAATAAAAATTTTCATAAGCTGTCATGGGAAACTTCTATTTCCAAACACTTTTTTTTTGCCTGTATATGTTTCAAATCAGCTTCCCTTCGCCCTCATTCTTATATTCAAAAGTCATTGAATATGTTGATGGTTGTAGTGCAAAGCAGAAAAGCCAGCTGCAGTAAATTGAGAAATTTTAGCTTGATTTTGTATAGTATATACAATAAGAAACAGTGGACCAATTCTGTAAGCAGCATAGTTTCTACATACCATAATATTGCATTCTGAGCATGACAATTTTTCATTTTGTAATAGCATGTTCTAATCATTGAGATAATTTGAACCCCTTCATATTCCCTATATGGTGATGTTATTGGAGGGAGCTAGTACCGACCACATTGAAAATCACTGGCCTGTATTTTTAGGAAAATGAAGAAAATTTAATCTAAGGTGCTTTAAGCAATGAGTTTGTCATTGAAGATACATCAAATAACACCGCAAGGTCTTTTTTTCCTTATAGTTTTATAAATTGCTAAAGACCACCGTCTATCTTTCCAGTTTAACTGAAATTTACGCTTCTGTGCCCAGGGTACTTTTGAAAGGCAAATCAGTCTTCGAAGGAAGATTCACACAAACACACACACACACATCCCCACACACCATGGGACTTTTGAAGCTTAAACTTTCTTATATTCTTAAATAGTACGTTTTATGTCTGAATTGTATGTCCCTGGAGTAAAGAAATATGTCTTTGCATACACTGAACTATACCAATAAATTGGTGGGACTCTGTGATGGAAAATTCCAAAACAGTAGAATGTCTCCAGTATTTATGGGGAACACACACACACACACACACACACACACACACACACATTGTGTGCCTTGATGCTCCGTCTCAGAGAAAGCAGGCACATTTCCTTTAAAAAAAAAAAAACCAGATCATAACCTTCATTCTGTTTTCTAAGAAATAAAGTCTAAGAAGTTCAGTAGATTTTTGAAATAATAAGGTCATGTATTTAAAAATGAATACTCTGAATAATAATTACTTTATGCAGCAATAAAATGCTTTCAACCCTTGGTGAAATATTTCTCTTCCTTATTATTTTCATGATAGGTATTGTGTTTAATATGTCATAATTAAAAATTTCAAATATACACAAAAGAAGAGAATATAGCAAATCCCCAACTGATTGTTACCAATCAAATCTGTGGCATAATTTTTTCTCATTACCACCTTTCTCTCTCTCTCTCTCTTTCTCTCTCTCTCCTCCTCCCCTTTTTAACAGGAGATTTCTAAGACAAATTCCAGCCATTTTACCCTGGAATATTTCAGGAAGTATTTTAGATAATTTTATAAAAAGTAAAATTTGAGGAATTTTCTTATATACCATTATGACATTATCATTCTTTTAAAAATCGTAATATTTTTAAATATCACCTAACATTCAAGCCTTATGAAAATTTGACTGATTGTCTAAAATATTTCTCATACAATGGTTTGTCCTATATATTTTTAAATTCATTTTTAATTCAGAAAAATATCTATTAATAGAGATATCTATTAATATAGAAAAATATGATTCAATGAGTTTCATAAATAGTTTCAGGACTAGTTTTGGAAGACAAACACACAATCTATTTTACATATTAGCCACTGTAATCTATTAGTGAAATACAAACATCTTCTGTAAATATGAATGTACTTTCACTCTATGAGCTTTTTCTTCTTTCTGATACAATCTGGCAGCTGGTGTTTCTGGTCAGCCATCTTGTCTCTTCCCTATTTTTTGTTTTTGACTAAATTTTTATGTGTGTTTTTCATCATTTGGCCTTTTTATTAGACTATTTTATTATTTCATTTTTTCTTCTATTAACTTATTGCATGACATTCTTTTCCCTCTCAATTCTTATAGTGAATTAAAACATGCAGTTCTTATAACACTCTAAATGTAAATCCTGATAATACTAGAATCTTAGAACACTTTTCTCCATTTAAATCCTTGCTGCCATTTACATTATTGTTGTCATATATTAAGTATACATACATTTTAAACACCATGAGATATTACTAACATTGTTTTCTGTACTCATATAATTACCTGTTCTGATAATTTTTATCCCCTGTACTCACAGGGCAACTTAATTTGCCTTAAGTTTTGAAGAACATTTTCAGTGGGTATAGAATTCTAGTTCCTTCTATCTCTTTTTATTTCCCTCTCAAGTTAAAAGATATCCTATCCTTTTCCTGACTTTTATCATTTCTATGGAGTCTTATTGCTGTGTTGTTTATGTTATTGTGATTCTCCCACCTGCCCAGGCTGTTTTTAATTTTTTTTTTCACTTTAGCTTTAAGCAGATTGCCTCTGGGGCACCTAACTATTGTTTCCATTTAATTTGTTGCTTGGGATCCAGTGTTTCTTCACTCTATAAAAGATGTTTTCATTAGCTTTGGAAAACTCTCAAAAAATATCATTTCAAATATTATATCAGCCCTGTTCTCTCTCTACTGTCTTTCTGAAATTCAAATTTTAGTTATTTTAGAAACTTTTATTGCATCCCAAATGTCTCTTATACTCTTTAAAAAATACTCTTTATATTTTATTTCTGAATTTCAGTTTGGAACTTTCAGTTCACTAATACTCTTTGATGTATTCAATCTGTTAAACCTATCTATTGTTAAAGAGAGCTCCATATACCCTTCATACAGCTCCCCTATCTTACATAATTATGGAACAATTATCAAAACTAAGAAATTAAATTAACATTGATATCATAGTATTGACTAAACTTCAGACTTTAATCATATTTCAACAGATTGTCCACTAATTATTTTCTGTCTCATGATATGACTCAACATATTCCATTGCATTCTGTGTATATGACTCCCTTGTTCCTCCTAATCTGTAGTAGTTTCTCAGTCTTTCCTTATTTGTTTATCACTTTGAGTGTCTCAAAGACTACTGATCAGTTATTTTATGGAATGCCCTCCATTTGCATTTGTCTGATGTTTTATTATGTTTAGACTACAGTTAGGAAGAATAGCATAGGGATAAAGACTAACTCTCACAGTATCATGTTAGAGGGGTAGATATCAACATGATTTATAACTAGTAATGTTAAAGTTGAAGTCACATAAGGATTCCCCACAAAAAATTACTATTTTCTCTTTCTTTACTCTATTTGTTGGAAATGAGTCAATATGTCCAGACCAAGGTAGTTGAAAGAGGGGTATCAAAAGAATTTCAGATTGTTTGTTAAAACCATCACATAAATTTGGGAAAAGGTAATGTGAGGTTATTTACATATCCTGTTTCCCTTTAAAGTGCTGCTCATAAATTTTAGAATTTATGTGAAACTAGGCTAAATCCCTTATTACTATCTTCTGTTTCCCTCCTTATTTGGAATTTTACATATATTATTTTTATCACTTGAAAGTTTTCTGTGAGGAAGATTTTTTTTCCATATCTCTTCTTTATTTATTTAATTAATAATATATTTATAACTGTATGGACTCATGGATATTAGGTTTTTGTTTGGTTATAACCAATGCTATTGTTACTTTGTTGTTATTGTTCCTCACGTTGTTTCATCTTTGGCCATTGATCATGGGGGATTTTGTGTTCTTTTATAGTGGATTCATAATTTTTGTTTTTAAAATTCCTTTACTTTATTGCACTACAAGGTGATTCAGAGTCATCTCATATTTTCTCTGTTCCAGCCCTAAAATCTGTCATTATTCCAGGGAACCCAGTTCCTTTTATTGAAAAAAAAAATTGTATTTAGAAACTAAATAATGGTTGCTATGCATGCTAGTTGTTGCTGAGATGTCACTGCCTCCGGCTCTTTCAGTAGACAGAGCTAAAAGGTATATTTTTCCATATGCAATTATTTTTGTATCTATTTGTACATTAATGAAAATAAATACTCATCTAAACTAATATTTACAACTTTAATCCACTACCACAGAATTCATTCTTGCTTTCTCTACTTGTTTATTGGTGAAGGTTTTAGTAGAGATTGAGAAAAATGGCTCCCATTATTTATAATTTATTGATTTATTTGTTCAATCCTAGTACACATGTGAAGGAATTTCACAATTTCTAACCTGTATTCTGATAATAAAGACTTACCAACAAAAGTATAGTGATTATATACAATACAAAGGTTTTTTTTTTTCAAATTTACTGCTTTTATATTTTTAACTTTAATTTTTATTTTTTACTGATACTTAACATCTTACACATTTATGGGCTAAATGTGATATTTTGTTATATGCATAGAACTTGCAATGATCAAGTCAGGGTATTTGAGATATCCATCATTTTGAGTATTATTAACATTTGTATGTGTTTATAACAATTCCAATCCTCTCTTCTAGCTACTTTGAAATATATAATGCATTATTGTTAACTACACTCCCTCTACTCTACTGTTCAGAACTTATACTTTTTATTTAACCGTATGTTTGTACCTGCAACCTACCTCTCTTGACAAGGAAGCCAAGTAATATAATGTGGAAAATACAGTCTTTTCAAAACATAGTGCAGAACAGTTAGATAGCTATATGGGAAAAAAATGAACTCTACAACATATGCAAAAGTATACATAAAGTGGATAATAGACCTAAATGTAAGAGCTAAAAGTATAAACTGTCTAGAAGAAAACATAGGAAAAACATTTCGGTGACCTTGGCAGATAAAAATTTGTTAGGACACAAATTGTGGGAAAGATAAATAAAATATTACCAAATTAAACTTTTTGAAGATTAAAACTTTTTTCCATTGGCAGATACTATTTTAATAAGAAAAATAAGACCCCCAGACTAGGTGAGATTACTTGCCGTACGTCATATAATTGTTGAAAATTTGTATCTTGAATATATTAAAAAAAAAACTCTTACAACTGCTTATAAGACAAAAAACTCAGTTTTAAGAAATAGAAGAAAATTTTCACACTACCAAAGGATATATATAAATGGCAAACAAGCACATGAAATTTGCTTAATATCCTTAGTCTTTAGGGAAATTCATATTAAATCTACCCCAATTAGAGTATTAAAAGTAAACAAGATTGACAATATTAAGTGTTGATGAATATATCTAACTAGCATTCTATTTCTCATATATTACTTGTTGGAATACAAAATGAAAGATGCTTTTAAATGAAATTGGCAGATTTTTTAATCAAGTAAAACAAGAATTTAACATACGATCCCACTCCTAAGTATTTATGCAAAGAAATAAAAACATATGGACATAAAAGTTGTACCTGAAAGTTCATAGCAGCTTTATTCATTATGGCAGAAATCTGGAAACAATCCAAATAAAGAATATTTTTTTTATTAGTTCATATTTTCTTCCACCGTATATTCCTAATATTTTTTCTACATTATTTTTATTCTAAAAGATGCCACATTTCACCAAGTTTTCTCCTGTCCTAAATTCATGACCATGCTCAATGAAGACAGTTATGTCTAATTCTTCTATTTTCATTGACTTAATGCTCAGTGGATTTTTTTTTCTCAATTCACATATTAAATAAGTTCATGTCTCTTCCTGAGAGCATTACAAAGTAAAATGCCAGGTATTAAATTCTATGAGTTTTTCTGCACCTCACTGAATAAGGCAGGGAGAATGAGGAGTGAAAAAGTAAAGTCTGCTACTATGCCTTCACTATAACTTGGCCAAGTATTTTCTAACAAGTCTGTGGACACTGGTTGAAGGTTGAGAAAGACTGAGTACATAAATGAACTGGATACCCGGCTGCTCCCATGGTATCCCTTTTTGTCATGTAAATTGGTAATATTCTCCCAGTCTCACTCAGTGACCTGCTTTGGCCAGTGGAATGCTGGCAAGCATAACTCCAGCAGCAGCTTTGAAAATTGCCTGTGTGATTGGGTGTATTCCTTCCTGTGTGTGTGATTGGGTGTATTCCTTCTTGTGCTCTGCCATTAAAATGAGAGCATATCTGGATTAGCCTGTTGGACAATATGAATCACAAGGCTTAGTTGTACCCCTTCCCTGTTGCCTACACTATAGCCAGCTAAATTCCTGATGTGTGAGAGTGTTCTGAGACCAGATGAACCACTCATCCACGCTCAGCCTCGGTCATATTTTTATGCCTGAGTTTTGAGGTTCCTATTTATACAACATTATTGTTGTATATCCATTGTACAACAATGGATAACTTGCACAATGACAAGCCCTTTTTTTTATGGCCAGAGATTTTGGTCTCCTAGTTTAGCATGGGTTCTTAAAGATTTCTTTTCTGTAAGAAGATACCAGCTGAGGCAATGCTCCTGCATATTTCACTTGGTTGCATCAAGCCAAGCTTAAAGATTCTTTCTCTTTATCTTTGTATAACATCATCCTTTCTTCTGGTAGTTACTGGCTTAATATTATTGTTCCTTTTTTGTTGTTTTGTTTTGTTTGTTTTTGAGATAGGGTCTCACTCTGTCACCAGGGCTAGAGTGCAGTAGTGTGATCATAGCTCACTACGACCTCAAACTCCTGGGCTCATGTGATCCTTCTTCCTCAGCTGCCCAGGACTACAGGTATGCATCATCCCATCTGGCTAATATTTCTGTTTCTTGTCTTGCCCTTGCTCAGGCTGGTCTCGAATTCCTAGCCTCCAAGCAATCTTCTGGCCTCAGCTTCCCAAAGTGTTAGGATTATAGGCATGAGACATTGCGCCCAGCTTGTTGCTGCTTTTTGAAGATTTTTTTTTTTAAATTTTGGAAATTGTGAACTATGGTTTTACTCTATCCTACTAAACAAATCCCATAATTATTTTTATTATCTCCTTCTTTATATATGAAAAAATCATGAAAATATTTTAAAGCACTCTCAAATTTTAAGCAAGATATAGTCAGAAAATTGTATATGTTGCATGGTTTAAAATCTTTAGTTTTCAAGGCAAAGACCATATATCAGGTATCTATTTTTCTGAAGATGATTCAGATGATGAAAGAGGTAAATTCATAATATGTTGGCCATTCTTAGCAGATGTTTGTATTTAAATCAAAGAAAAATGTAAATATGTACTTGATTTGTAAAACGGTTCATTATACAATGTTTAACTTAAATATTTCTCATTAGATTTTTTAAATCATAGTTCATCTTAGTAACTATTGCAAATATTGGTTTTGAAATTCCTTCTTATAAGATTCAGTCTCTCTCGTTTTTCATGTCATGGTCTAACAACACTATTAAAGAAACTTATAATGTTTCCTCTACCAAACCATGTGTCTCCCACCTTCGAATCATTACCTATGCAAATCCCAAAGACAATACCCTGTGAAGTAATATTTGATTAAACAGAATGACCATCTATCATCGGAACACCATGATTAAAATGTCCTCTCTTATCAACACCATCATCCATTAGTTGAAGGCATAATTCATTTCAGCAGTGAAAAAGAGAAAACAACCAAATGAGGTGCTACAAATTTGATTAATCAGCTTCTAATTACCTGCGACTCATAGAACATTTCAAAAAGGCAAAGAAAAATAAAAATAAAAAGAACTTAGCAGCAAAATATCTAAAGATGAACCAAGAAAGAATGGATAACATCTGATGTCACTGAAAGTTCACAGTGGCATTTGTGGACTTTTTGAGATGTCAGCAAAATACTGTCAACCTTTTTTTTGCATTCTGCATTTGACTTAGACATGTGTGTTTCAACCAAGTTAAAACAAGTTTCCGTTTGCTTAGAGAAATAATGTTTAAGATAGCAAAAAAAAAACCCCTAATTTTAGAATTAAGTCTCATAAACTTTCTAGAATTTAATAATGTGTAGTTACACAGTTCTGAAAAGTTCTGAGAAGACAGATAGAGATATTATTTTATGCTGAGGATGTACCCAGGAATTGAAGAAGAGGTTTTGATATGCTTCAGTTAAATATTCTTTACGTTAGCACCTGCTTGTACTCTATTCTTAAGAACAAACTAGATAGCAGTGTATACTTAGTCAAACTATAAATTGATTTCTTATGATGAATAGCTTAAGATTTCTAAATTTTTTTTTAAAAATTCAATTAAAAGACCTAATTATATATTATTAAATTTCTTGGAAATTAATGCTAACCACCAAATTTGTGCACAAAATGTTTGGTATTGGGATTCACAGGCATATAATTTCTGAGGCTATATATTCCTAAAATCCCCGAACATGTTGTCCACAGAACAAAATCCAACTCTTTACCCACGGTATGACCTGGAAATACCTTACATTTACAATACATACTCCACACTCCTATATATTAAATACTTTAGTGTCACCAGTTGAGATTAATATTGTTTTCCAAAGGCACCTGGCAATTTTCTAACTTAATGCATTGTTCATGATATGTCTCTTGCCTGGCACTCCTTCATCCATATATGCCTGCATTTTACGAAACAACCTATTTTTAATATTTCCATACTATTTCTTCCAGGCAGTCTTTCCTAATCCACTTGAAGTCACACTATCAGTCACTTTATCCTGTACCTCGATTCTTCTTGTGACTCCCTGCTTTCTTTTTCCACTGTGCTTTATGAGCATTTGTGATAAAACTTATGTTTTTCAAAGAACTCTCTTAAATGGATTTCACAAGGCACCTACCACTCACTAGCTTTTTTTTTCTTTTCGTTACAAGCACAAACTAAAAATTAAAAAGCTGTCCTAGTCTAAAAGAAGTGAATAAACTTCATTTCTATGATATTTTAGTAGATTTCCTCTATCTGGGGTAAAGAAAAAAGTAACTAAAGTATAAGCTTCATGATAATCATTGAGTGCAAGAAGATATCCTACGAGGCTGGAGCTGTCTTTGACCTGAAAAGACAGGTCAAGAATGTGCTTGTGAAAATTCACACAATAGCAGGCTTCAAGCAACATATTTAACTTGTCTCTAGGAACTTGGGGCTGAGAGGTGCAGGGTCAGATATTACTCAGTGATTTTCTTGTCAGAACAGTTTCTGTGATGTTTTAATAAAAGTGAACACTTGATTCACTGAGATATATTTTTTTCTTTTGTCTTTGTATAATGGCGATAGCAGTATTGGTGAATTGCTGAAATGGCAGATGTGTGACAAGCCAGACCATCCCAGATCTTTAAGAAAAACTGTTCTTGAGCTTAAGGAAGACACTTTAAGCCGTATAGGACATTTTCACAACTTAATTCATATTATAATTAGCTCTGTCCTATTTATATTGCTAAATAAACTTCATTCAACATAAATTGACATATTGTATGGCCTTTTATGCAGATAAATACATGGCATAATATTTCACATATGCCAGGTACTTAAGTGTTTGAGTTGCATGTCTTTATAGGATTATTTTATTGATATAAAGTCATTGATTAATTAACTCACCAAGCAAAATATTTATATATTTATGGGATTGATTTTAGCTCTATGTTCACAGGTTGCAGATTTTTTTCAATAATTTTTATCAAATAGGTCAAATCAACCAGAAATAACATGGTATTATACAAATGTAGCCAAAGAAAAAAGAGAGTTGCATAAACTACTATGAGTTCTGGACTATTATGACTAGAATGTAAGGAAGATGAACCAGTTTCTCTCTCTCATAATTTCCTTTAATCTTAGTATACGTGACTGAGTCCTTTACCTAAACCTGATTCTTCCATGGTTATGTTGACCTTTTCAAAACCAAGTGAAAACCATAACTCTCATTTTTTGTATATACCACAGTACGAGTTTGGAACTTCTAATTACTAAGTATTTGTTGGTATGTTGATACTCAGATTTCTCATAATGAAAAAAATCAAACGAACAAAAACAATAACACAGTATTCCCATTCTCCCTATTCTTGGCTTTTGTTTTAGTAATAGATGACAAAGACAAAGATGCAAAAAAGATGATGAATGTTAATGTAGTCAAACAGACAAAGCACATAAAGGAAAGCCATAAAAAGTAAAGTAAAATTATAACTCTGTAAGGAAAATGAATGCAAGCACTTGCATTGGTAGCTTATAAAAAATTTAAGCTAGTCAGAGTGCTTAGGAACTTTTCTTAAGGGAAGGAAGTTATGAAAAATTTTATAATGTTAGTTAACTGAGAAAAGAGATGAGTAGTCCAGTTACAAGAACAGCTGAATCTCCATGTGCATAAGAAGTGGCACACAAAAGAAACTGAATGGTGGTGTGAATCTCCAAAAACAAAGAGAAAGGGGAATATCACGTGAGCTATAGTTGGAGAAGGAGGTTGATGCCAAACCACATAGAATTTTGGAAGTCATTCTAAGGTCACAGCAGGGTATTAAGCTTAAGGTCAACAGAAAACCAGGAATTCAGGCATATCTGAGAGATATTGCTTGTTTGGTTCCAGACAAACACAATAAAGTGAAAACAGCAGTAAAATAAGTGACATCGTTTTTTTTTTGTTTTTTTTTTTTAGTTTTTCAGTTGCATAGATAAGTTATATTTACACTATAGTCTATTAAGTGAAAAATGTGATTATGTCTTAAAAAGCAATGCACATACCTTAATTAAAATACTTTATTGCTAAATATTGCTAATGATCATTTGAGCCTTAAGCAAGTCATAAACTTTTGCTGGTAGAAGGCCTTACCTCAATGTTGATGGCAACTGACTGATAACGGTGGTGATTACTGAAGGTTAGAGGAGCTGTAGCAATTTCTTAGTATAAGACAACAATGACCTTTGTGGCATCGATTGACTCTTCCTTTCATGGAAGATTTCTCTGTAGCATGTGATGCTGTTTGATAGCATCTTACCCACAGTAAAACTTCTTTCAAAACTGAAGTCACTCCTCTCAAACCCTGTCTGTGCTTTAGCGACTAAGTTTATGTAATATTCTAAATCTTTTGTTGCCATTTCAACAATGTTCACAGCATCTTCACCAGAGGTAGATTCCATCTCAAGAAACCACTTTCTTTGCTCATCTCTAAGAAGCAACTTCTTATCGTTAAAGTTTTACCTTGAGATTGGAACAATTCAGTCACATTTTCAGGCTCCATTTCTAATTCTTATCCTTTTGCTATTTCTATCACAACTACGGTTACTTCCTCTGTTCATGTCTTGAACCCCTCAAAGTCATGTGTGAGGGTTAGAATCAACTTCTAATCCTCATGCATGTTAGGGTTAGTTAATGTTAATTTGACCTCCTCCCATGAATTACAAATGTTCTTAATGGCATTATAAAACGTAAATCCTTTCCAGAAAGTTTTCAATTTACTTTGCTCAGACCCATCATGGGAATCACTATCTATGTCAGCTACAGTCTTACTAAATATATTTTTTATAATAGTAAGATTTGAAATTTGATATCACTCCTTAATTTATGGGCTGAAGATTAGATGTGTGTTAGCAGGTAGTAAAACAACATTAATCTCTTTGGACATTTCCAACAGAACTCTTGAGTGACTATGAACAGTAATATTTTGAAAGATTTTCTTTTTTTCTCAATAGTAGTTCTCAATAGTGGGCTTAAAATATTCAGTCGACCATGATATAAACAGATGTGCTATCATCCATGGTTTGTTATTCCATTTATAGAGCACAGAGAGAGTAAATTTATCATAATTCTTAAAGGCCTTAAAATTTTAAGAATGGCAAATGATTGTTGGCTTCAACTGGAAGGCATCAGTTTCATTAGCCCTTAACAAGAGAATCAGCCTGTCCTTTGAAGTACTGAAGTCAGGCTTTGACTTTTCCTCTCTACCTGTGAAAGTCCTAGATGGCATCATCTTCCAATAAAAGGCTGTTTCATCTACACTAAAAATCTTCTGTTTACTGTAATCAGCTCTATGAATTATCTTAGGTAGAATTTCTGGGTAACTTACAGTGTTTGGCCTATCTTGGCTTTCTATGTGCCTCCTCAATAAGTTTTACTATTTCTAGCTGTTAATTTAAAGTGATAGACTTGAAACTTTTCCTTTTACTTAACACCTAGAGGCCACTGTATGGCCTAATTTCAATGTTGTTGTGTCTCAGGGAACAGGGAAGCCTCAGGAGAGGAAGAGAGACAGAGCAACAGGGAGAATAAACACAGCATTTATAGATTAAGATTGCCATCTTATACGGACACAGTTCATGCTGTGGTGCCCCATAAAAATTACAATAGCAAAATCAAAGATCACTGATCACAGGTCACCATAACAGATATAATAATAATGACATATTGCAAGAATTACCAAAATGTGACACAGACATGAAGTGAGTATATGATGTTGGAAAAAATGAAGACAGTGGAGAGAGTGAGTGGAGAATAGCTTATCTGCTCTATTCAGAAGCCTGGACCGTGTGGTATTTCAAAGTGTTTTCTGATCTGGCCATCTGGAAGTCATATTGCCTCATTTTCATGGTTCATTTGTATAATCAAGTAGAGATCAAGTCACATTTATTACTCTTGAATGGCGATTTAAAATGATGATCACTTAATATTAAATCCATCAAAATAAGCAACCATAACATAAAAAGGCAAAGCTAACGTTAAGATTTTATATTCCCCCAATATAATCACACAGAAAAAAATTATACTCAACAGATTTGCAAAGCTTTACGATAATGTCAGAAGAAATGGAAAAAATAAAATAACGATGTACAAAAATCAAGGGATTATTATGATTTCCCACAAAATTGGAGAATAAACACATTTAAGTAGAAATGAGTGACAATAATCCAGGTGACAGAACTATATAGAAATTGCATGTGGCCAGAAAAGGAGCATGAGTGCACAGCCCAGTGATTTACTCAAAGCTAGAAATTCCACATTAATTTGATTGCAAATACATGAATGATAATGCTGCCTTAGAACAGAATGATTTCTTCATCCTCCTTCATCTGCTGCTTATATCACAGTACGCTGCCACTTCACAAAGCTCCATGCTGCCACCTGCCACAGTAAACCTGGTATTACTCTCCCTTGAAAACAGATGAATATTTATAGTCTCTTATAATCACTTTTGCAATAAAAACCCCTTTATTTTTATGTATTTCCATTAGATTAAAAAATTGTGCACCTCTGTAGGGCATTTTCCATGAATGGAGCTTCCATGACTGGGAGTTGCTCTGGGTGAGTCAGTGAGGGAGCGGTGGGTGAATGTGAAGGCCTAGGACATTACTTTCCAGTGCTGCAGACTTTATAAACACTGTATACTTAGGCCACATTAAATTTATTTAACTTTTTTCTTTTTTCAATAATAAATTAACTTTATAAATTTTTAATTTTTTAACTTTTGACTCTTGTAATAACACTTAGCTTAAAACAGAAATATATCATACAGCTATACAAAAATAAATTTTTTATATCCTTATTTTATATTTTTTCAATTTAAAAAATTTTCTTTTTTAATTTTTAAACTATTTATTAAAAACTAAGACACAAACACTCACATTAGTCCAGGCCTACTGAGGGCAGGATCATCCATATCACTGGCTTCCACATCTTGTCCCACTGTAAGGTCTTTAGGGACAATAACACACGCAGAGCTGTCACCTCTATGAAAACAATGCCACCTTCTGGAATGCCTTCCAAAGGACCTGCTTGAGGCTGTTTTGCAGTTAACTTTTTTTTTTCTTTAATAAGTAGAAGTAGTATACTCTAAAATAATGACAAAATGTGTAGCATAGTAAATAAGTAGATAAGTAAGCCATCATTATTAAGTATTATGGACTGCAAATAATTGTATGTAATAGATTTTTATATAACTGGCAGTGCAGTAGGTTTGTTTACATGAGCATCACCAGGAACATGTGGCTAACACATTATAACTACAACCTTGAGGTGGCTACAATGTCACTAGTTGGTAGGACCTTTCAGCTCCATTGTAATTGTATGGAACCACCATCTTATATGCAATCTATCTTTGACCATCATTATGCTGCACATGACTATATTATCGCACTCTTCGCAACTATCTCTCCATTAAATTAACCTTGAATGATGGCTCATTCCTTTTTCTCATTCATGGCTATTCACAGTGTATATTTGAAATGATTTTTTTTTAAGTCCATAATGTAGGCAATTAACATGCGGTAAAATTTTTGGTCTTTGAGCTCTAATAAACTCAAGAATTTGTTCTCTAAAATTTTCTTTTCTAAGCTACAGTTCCATAGGTCAGAAGTAAGTGGTCTTGCCCAGGTTCTATGTTCAGGGGCCAAGTACATTCTCACTGGAGACTGAGATCCTCTTCAAAGCTCATTCCATTATTGGCAGAATTCAGTCCTCTGCAGGGTATGGCCAACATCCTCCTTGCTTGCTGATTTTCAGGCAGGGACTTTTCTCACTTCCTTAAGGTCACCACATTTCTTCTCATGGGGCCTATTGTATCACTAATACATCCAGTCCTTTTCATGCCTTAAATCTCTCTGACTTTTTCTGCCACCAGACAAAGACAGTTCTTTGATTTAAGGGCTCATGTATTTAGAAAAGGCACATCAAAATCATCTCCCTATCTTAATATCAACTGTAACAAATAACCTAATACAATTGTGGGAGTTATATCTCACCATATTTGTAAGGAATTAAAGCCAGTCAGTTTTGGAAGTCATTTTAGAAACTCAGTTTACCACACCAGGAAAAATAAGGTGTGATTCCTTCAAAAATTAAAAAATAAAATCTGCAATTGTTTTCTAAATGCAGCAGCTCAACACATCTATTTTCTTGCCTACCTCTGTCACCCAAAGGCCAACATGGCTGCCCTCTATGTCATTCTCACCACAAATATATGTTTTCGGGTAGCAGTTAATGTTAATCACATTTTCTTGCTTTCCATTAGAGTAATTGTCTCTCTCTCTCTCCTGTGGAAGATTATTATGTCTACAATCTATCTACATAAGTGCTGTGTGCTGTAAATATATATCTTCTCCCCGGGTGACTATTATATACATAATTTGTTACCTTTTTCCATTAAGCTAATGAATGGTTGGCACTTGCAATTAGAACAATCTGGCATCTTTAAATGTTGTCTTAAAAGTAAAACAAAAAAGAAATGGTCTACAGTCTAATCCACTGAACAACATCTGTTTTGCATCCAGCATAAAGTAAGATGTGTCTCTGGATTCCTACTGACAACAGAAGACATTATATGGATTATGACTTGATTCTTCTCCCTTTCAGTTAAAGAAAACTTGCTGATTCCATAAATTAGATTATGTGCTTTGTTTCCTTAATTAAGAAAAATTTACTAAGGACAAATTTAAAGATAGTCCAATCTCTTATGTACCAGGTATTTGTACAACACACCAAATTTAATGACAAATAATGGCAACATAGTTACATATAAGTAATAAGTTGGATTTCAATCATTGGAATCACTCTGTGATAAGGCGTTTTCATTATTTTCATCAGATAATTCATAGGATTTAAAAAAAAGAATACCTAACAAAGGAGATATTTTAAATGAGGTTCCCTTGGTTTGAAATTCAAAAGTCTAGCATAATTTCCAGGTTTAACTTTAAAATATGTGAAGACATAGAAGACACAGGTGACTGTGCTGAGATGCTCCCGGTTTGACCTCTCATATAGACCTCACTCCTATATATCCAGCTGTTGCTGCAATTTCTCCACCTTAAATCCTCACTTTCAAGAATAACAAACCAAGAAATCAAAATTGGCATTCATTCTTCAATATTAATTTTTTCTTCTTGCCCTCTTTTATATCGGTACTACCATGAGTTTTTGCAAACTAAACTAAAATCCCAGGAAACTATTGGTGCTGCCATTTTCCTTTCATCTTCTAACGTTAGTTTCTCACTAAAGCCTGTTCTTGATTGTTTCTGCTTTTTCCACTGCTGCTACTTCAGTCCACTGCTCTATTACCTCAAGCCTAAATTACTGTAATAATCTAGTCAATGCTTCCTTTACCGTTAGCAGTCTCTGTCCATTTAAGTTAGACTAACCCCTGTGAAATTCTGGTTTCATCGTGTCAGTAAAAAACTCAAGGATTTATTATGTCTCCCCTCTTGAGATCAAGTCCAATTTCCTTCTCTTGACGG
>CAUYSK010093325.1:0-12429 GCA_963575035.1 Avahi laniger
CCCAGAGTGGTCTCCACGTCCCTGCAAAAGCAGAGGAAACCGGCCGGGCGCAGAGGCTGACGCCTGTAATCCTAGCACTCTGGGAGGCCGAGGTGGGAGGATCGCTTGAGGTCAGGAGTTCAAGACCAGCCTGAGCAAGAGTGAGACCCCGTCTCTACTAAAAATAGAAAGAAATTAATTG
The DNA here is from genome assembly GCA_963575035.1 of Avahi laniger. NCBI lineage: Eukaryota > Metazoa > Chordata > Mammalia > Primates > Indriidae > Avahi > Avahi laniger. Next base: position 182 of record CAUYSK010093325.1, read on the forward strand.
GACAGCTAAAAATATATAGAAAAAAAAAATTAGCCGGGCATGGTGGCGCATGCCTGTAGTTCCAGCTACTAAGGAGGCTGAGGCAGGAGGATGGCTCGAGGTCAGGAGTTGGAGGTTGCCGTGAGCTACGATGACACCACGGCACTCTAGCCCGGGCAACACAGTGAGACTCTGTCTCAAACATAACAAAACAAAACCAAAAGCAGAGGAAACCAGCGCAGACGCCGCTGAGTTCTTTTTTCTCTTTTTATTGGCAAAGTAAATATTTTTATGAAGGACCAAAGAAAATATACATAATTGTAACATATGTACACTGGCTTTATAGATTTTTTTTTAAAATTTCAAATGTACACAAATGTCGACATGTTATTAAAAGATATTTCATGTAGACGTTACCTATGTACAGTTTATTTACATACATTCATAGGATGTGAAACAAACCTGCCGAGACAAGCTAGCTCGTTTGATATTAATTTCTAGACAGAGGAAGGAATGCATTTCTAAATCAGGGCGGGGGGGAACGGGGGGGCGCTACCTAGTCTTTCCGCGACCAGCAGGCCAGGCTGCGCCCGGCTCCAGAAGGTGTCCTTCGAGGCTGGCCTCTGGATTTGTCTGGGTCACCGGAGCAGAGACGAGCCACGCTGGGTACAGACCCTACTGCTGTATCTGTCTGTCTGTCCTGCACAGTTGAGCAAATGTACTTCCAGCACCCCATGGGGGACGCTTTTCGCCTCCCCCAAGGCCCTGCCCCGCGGGTCCTGGGGATCTCGCTGAGGCAGGACCAGGGGGCCCTGACACCACAGTGCAAGCCTGGACTCTGGCCTACTTCCTTCTCCGCCAGCACGGCTCCCTCTGGGAAGGGGACATTTCAAAACCGCACGTTGCATCTTTATCCAGCAACAAAGTGCTGGCGTTTGGCGCCGCTGGGGGAGCCCAGTGGGAGGAGGGCCGGGCCCCCCCCAAAACCCCTTCTCAAATCAGCTGCTGCAGCGCAGAAGGGAGGCCCCGCGAAGGCACCAAGGCACAAAGGCCTGGCCCAGCCCCGTGCGCCCCAGCCCCGTGCGCCCGGTCCCCAGGGGCGCAGCGCAGCGCGGCTGAAATCTCCCCAAGAAAGGCAGCGGGGTGGCGGGCTCTGGGTGCAGAAGGTGGGCTGGTAACATCGCCACGGTCTTCTGGAAGTTGGAATTATTCCAACCCCCGCCCCCAAAAAACAGACAGACGGGGGTGGGGAGCCCCGGGGCGGCGCGCTCAGTTGGCGGCGCGCACCGAGCGGCTGCTGCGCGGGAAACGGTGCACCTTGATGTGCTTGGAGAGGTGGTCGCTGCGCGCGAACTTCTTCTCGCACACGGGGCACTGGTACGGCTTCACGCCCGAGTGCGAGCGCCGGTGCCGCGACAGCTCGTCGGAGCGCGAAAACCTGCGGGACACGCGGGGTCAGCCTGTTGGCTCGGGGAGGCCACACGAGTCCTTAAAATACCCGCTGGGAAAAGCCACCGCCCCCCCAACCCCCGGAGATGGAAAGGACCACAAATCCGAGACGCGCGCGCGCGCGGGCGCAGCAGGTGCCGCTTGGATGCGCCACGGTGGCCGCTGAGCGCTGCGCACGGGAGAGGTCCCCAGGGCCACCGAGCGCGGGACTGACTCCCCACGGCCCACCCGGCTGGGATCCGGAGGGAGCCGGAGCGCTCAGGCCCCGACCCCGGACACCTCGCGCGCCCCGTTCCCGCATCCTCCTTCCGGACCAGAACTGCCCAGGGCGCGCGGGAGGGTCTGGGTGGTGGGGCAGCCTCCCCTAGCACCGCGGGGCGTCCCGGGCTCCTGTCTCTCCCGCTTCCGCTGTGGCAGGGAGAGGGGTCCTCAGCCCGGACCAGGCTGTCCTGGCAGCTGTGCCCTCGAAGATGTCCCCAGATGAAACTGTCCCCCCGAAAGGTGCTTCTAGGAGTTTAGATGGTTTCCCTGACATCTCCGGTTCTCGGCTGCTGCTGGCCTGGGAGCAGGTGTGCTGCTTGTCACCGACTGCAGGGACGTGGGGCTCTGCACAGCTGACCCTGGTCCTGGCAGCAGGACCCCTCCCACCCCACTTATCCTACACGCACACCCACACACATGCTCTCTCCTCAATGCTTTCCTTGGTCCCTCCTGCCACAGGACATTTGCACAACCTTTTCCCCCTCCAGCTAGAACGCTCTTCCCTTCCCTCTTCTTGCTCTCTCTCTCCTGAGGGTCCCTCCTGCCACAGGACATTTGCACAAACGTTTCCCCTCCAGCTAGAACGCTCTTCCCTCCCCTCTTCTTGCTCTCTCTCTCCTGAGGGTCCCTCCTGCCACAGGACATTTGCACAAACGTTTCCCCTCCAGCTAGAACGCTCTTCCCTCTCCTCTTCTTGCTCTCTCTCCTACCCATCCTTCAGAGCTCATCGCAAATGTCACTTCCTCAGGAAAGCCCTCCAGGATTGCACCCCGGCCTAGGCACGCTATGGCATCACGCGCCTCTCTTTCCCCACTCTTGCCGCCGTTGCGGTTTCAAATTCGCTTCGACTTTTTGATGAACGTCAGGCTGTCCCACTAGACCATGGCTCCGTGAAGGGGGTGTCTGTCTGGTTCCCCGCGGCCTCCCCCGTGACCAGCCCGGTGCCTGGCGGGTGACAGGTGCTTCATGTCAGCGGAAGAGCGGGCACAGCGAGCGATCTCAGGACAGAGCACTGGCACAGGGTGGTCCTCTTATCACATCTTCAGACTAAATGAAGCCCGATTCTCCTGCCCGATGAAGACACTGAGGGTCAGAGTGGTGAAGGCCTGATCTAGGGTCACCGACAAGACGGAGCAGCCGAGACGGGAGCACAGGTCTCAGCACGGTCCCCTGTCCCGGACTCCCAACCGGCAGATGCGTCCTCCACGGCGCCTGGCTGGGGCGGTACCGGTCACCGGGCCCCGTGGCGGTGGGAAACAGGGAAAATGTGCCCCAGGAGTCTAGACCTGTGTCCCCGACACCAGGACCACCGGCCCCCAGCCGCTAAGCAGATGAGCCGGCCCAGGGCAGGGACAAGCAGACAGCTGCGGGAACAGAAGGCCGAGCCGTCGCGGGCACAGGGTCACCGGGTCCCTCCCTGGCCAGGGAGCCAGGATCAACGCCGTGGGACCTGGAAGTTAGGGCCAGGGCTCAGAGAGGCCAGCTCACGTGGCCCGGGGAACAGCAAGCAAGCTCTACCCTGAAGTCCTGGCCTCAACAGTCTGCCCCCTCCCCGGGCCTCGGTTTACCCGTGTGTGCTCGGTAAACCAAGCACTTGGAAGTAAGACCCATCTCAGAGGCCACAGCAGTGACATACAGCCAGGGCAGCCCTCTGGTCCCGGTGACACTCGGGGACGGCCAGGCTAGAGAACAAGCTGTCCTCACTCACAGACGCCCTCCAGCTGCCGCAGGTGGGTAAGGCACGGCCTTTGCGGGCAGTGAGCTCCGCCTCTTCCCGGCCAGGCAAGCTGGGCAAGGTGCCGAGACCCCAGAGCCTCGGTTTCCCCTCCCGGAGACGGGGAGAATGATGGAACCAGCCCCCAGGACGGTGAGGATTGGAAACGGGAAACAGTGGCGTGTTTAGAGCGGTGCTTGGCGTGCGGCTCGTGTTACTGCGTGGAGCTCCGCACGGGGCCTGGGGCGTGTGGGGCGGGACCACGTCCCGTGCGGCTGAGCTGCAGGATGCAGGACGCACAGGAGCCCAGGTGACTCCGGGAGCAGCTGCAAGCTCGGGGACCCCGATGGGGACGGAGCCTCTAGACTTGTGAGTGCGCAACCTGCCCAACTGTGCCTGGGCCTCTGCCGACGCGGGTCAGAGAGCAGGGCCGAGGCGCCCGCCTGAGGGTGCACCCCAGATCCACACTCACGATCTGTGTCCCCGTGGGCGTGATCGTGGGATGTGATCATTCCGTGCCTCGGTTTCCCCCTCTGTGAAATGCAAATCGGTGCCTACGCTGTACAGAGCTCAGCGAACTAACACACGCAGAGTGTCCGGAACGAAGCCAGGACCGTCACGAGAGCACGAGACGTTAGCCGTCACTACCGCCGCCAGGGGCGGGGCGCAGCGTTTGGGACAGAGGGCCCGCGCCGTAGGCCCCACTCGGCAAGGGGAAGAGGCCGGAAAGCAGACTCTGAGGCCAGAATGAGAACTGGATAGGAATTGAGGATACTGAGGTGCAGTTAACGGCCGGGGTAGCCTCGAGAGGTAATGAGCTCCCCGTGGCAGGGAGAATGCAAGACTAGTGCCCAGCAGACGGTCAGTGGTCAGTAAAAATGAAGTGTCATCATCATCGTCGTCATGACGTCCCCAGTCCTGTCCAGACCGAGCGGCCCCAGAGCCAGGTCCGCCCCCCACCCCCCAACTGCTGCAAGGGCTCCGTCCACCCTCTGTCTCTCACTAGAAGACTGTCTCCACCTTAAGGGACACAAGCATCTTGGGTGCATCACCAGAGGTCCAGGATGCTGGAACCTTCCGGAACTTTCCGGAACCTTCCGGAACCTTCCGGAAGGCTGGCTGGAGACGCCCCATCCTCAGAGAAATAGTCCTCCAAAGAGGCAGGCACCCTTGGCTCCCAGCCAGACAGCGCCTCGGCCGTGTTACCCCACAAAGCCAGACCCCTTCTTTGGGAGAAGCTGGAGGAGCCCTTCCGAAGCCCAGGGCGTGGCGGATGGCAGGGACAGTTCCCACGGTGACCTCGTCACGCCAGGCACACGCCACACCTTCCCCTGCCAAGTGGGTCCTGAGCAAGACCAGGGCCAGGGCTCAGACAGTGAATCCTCTCTGCAAACCCCCATTCTCACTTGTATGCCTCCTGCCACGGGGAGCTCACTACCTCCTGTGGCCACCACGTGGAGGGCTAAGATGCGCCTCCCTGAGATACACCTGGGCTGAGCCCGGAGGAAGTCAGGGCGTCTCCTTCTGGGGGCGCTGGAGACGGGGGTGGCCTTGGTCTAGGACCACACCCTGCCGTCCAACCTGGCCTCACCCCAACTGGAGGGGCCAGTGGTCAGCGCCGACCAGGGGATGGTGCCCGGAAGGGTGGGCCCGTCGAGAGGGTGAGGCCCGGCGCTCTGGAGGGAGCTACAAACGCCGCCGGGCAGCCTGTCCTCGGCCGCTGCTCACCCTGCCTGTGTAGACGCCACGCAGAACACTTCTGAGGAGGACAATATGACCTCCGGGAAGGTAGAGGCCGCTGAGCACCCCTGCGGCCCCCTCTGCAGAGGAGGAAACTGAGGCTCCACAGGGACAGCACCACGAGCTGGTGGCTGACACAGGGGTGGGGACTGAGACCACCGCCCGCCTCCCATCTCCACATGATGTGGCAGAGAGCTCTTTCTCTCTTCGGTTAAGGGCTCCTCCCTGGCCTCCCTCCCTGGCCTCCCTCTCACGGTGTCTGTCCGTCCCGCGCCTGCTCGGCCCGCCAGGGCCCGGGGCTCATGGGGACGGGGACCCCCGGACCGAAATTTCACCAGGCTGCAGCCTGGACTCTCACAGAAGGCCCCAGGCCGTCTGAAGGGAGCAGGAGGGCAGGACCTCGAGAGATGTCCTCGCTCAGGAAGGGCCTCCACCCCGCAAGACACTGTCTGGGGAAGGTCCCTGCTCTGGCCGGCTCAGCGCTCCGTGGAAAGGCGAGAGGGTCACTCTCACGTTCCACGCACGGCGCCCCGTCCACCAGGACCCCTGCCCCGGGGCCGTGACTCAAAGACTCTCAGAACTAGGCTGCAGGAAAGCTCCAAACGGGCCGGGCGCGGTGGCTCACGCCTGTGATCCCAGCGCTCTGGGAGGCCGAGGCAGGAGGATCGTTTGCTCGAGGTCAGGAGTTCGAGACCAGCCTGAGCAAGAGCAAGACCCCATCTTTACCAAAAAATAGAAAGAAATTAGCTGGACAACTAAAAAAATATAGAAAATATTAGCCGGGCACGGTGGCGCGTGCCTGTAGTCCCAGCTACTCGGGAGGCTGAGGCAGGAGGATCGCTTGAGCCCAGGAGTGTGAGGTTGCTGTGAGCGAGGCTGACACCACGACAACAGAGCAAGACTCTGTCTCAAAAAAAAAAGCTCCAAACGGCTCTTTGTACGTCACTCCCACGCATGATGGACGCACACACACAACCACACGCATCGACACATGCAAACACGTGTGGTCACACGTCACAGACATAACGAAGAAAGCCAGACACGGACACACACACACGGCGGCGACCACAGCGGCCCAGGACGGACGTCCTCCACTGGGGCAGCAGCCCGTGAGCTCCGGGCAGGCGGCCTGCGTTTCCGGAAAAGGTGGACGTGCCCCCCTGACCCACGAGGGTGATTCGCGGGGGCCCGTCCGGCGCCCAGAGGCTGGGCTGCCCCGGGCCAGGCCCCGACCGCGTGCGGGCCGGTGTCCCCGCTGGGTGGCCCTTTCCGGCTCCCACACTCGACTCCCGGTGCCCGGGGAGGGAGCACCGGCCCGGCCCACGTGGCCCGTCTGCGGACAGAGCTGGTCCCCCCGGCCGGGGGAGCTGCATTTTCGGGGCGTGACCTCCCTAATGCTGGGTGTCAGCCCCATTTACAAAGCTGCGTGGCGCCGGCCAAGTCCCTGGCCGGTCCGAGCAGCCGCCGCGTCCTCAGGCTCCGGTGGCCGTGATGGTGGTGGTACTTACCCTGGGGGTGCCGCGGGCCCGGAGCCCCTCATGCAACCGCACCGGGGACCGGCCGGCCGCAGCACGCCTCACCTGGCCGTCACGCAACCGGAGACCGCTTGGCGTCCGGCTCGGAACCCGGGAGGGACAAGGAAGCCTCCGGGCGGCCGCGCCAGCTGCGGTCCTGACCTCTGCCCGCCCCGCTGGCTCTCTCTCCCGCCGGCTACTCGGCCTTCCCCAGCGGAGGACAAGGCGGCCTCGCCGCACGCCCGAGCAAGCGGGTCTGCGTGGGCGCGACCCGGGCCCGTCGCCGCCATACTGACCTCCAGCCGCAGCCCGGCCAGGTGCAGGCGAAGGGCTTCTCGCCCGTGTGCCGGCGAAGGTGGGCCTTGAGGTGGCTGCTCTTGGTGTACATCTTGCTGCAGCCGGGAAAAGTGCATTTGTGCATTTTGATGAGTTCCGCCGCTGGGTTCTTGGGGAACTTCTGGCCCACGAGGAGGCCGGCGGGGCCGGGCCCCAGGGGTCCCGAGCCCACGGGCTTGGCGGCGATGGGCACCGGCGCGATGCGCACGAACTTGGAGGGCAGGTTCGAGCTGGAGGAGGGCGCCAACTGCGGCACCAGGGCGAAAGTCTGGCCCTGGATGCTGACCAGGAGCTGGGCCACCTTGACGGTCTCGGAGGCCTGCCCGGGGGAGGCGGGCCCCGAGCCCGATTCCTGCTTCACCGGCACGGGTTGGATCTGCAGCAGGACCGGGACGGGCCCCCCGCTGGGGCCCTGGGCGCCGGCGCCGGCCGGCGGAGAAGCACAGCACTCTCTTGCCCGGTGTGGCCCGGCCGGGAGCTGGCCGCTGGCCTCCGAGTCCCGGCTGGTGCCCTCGAGGGTTTCCTTGACTTCCGGCTGCATGTTTTCCTCCAGAAACTCTTCGATCTCCTCCAGGGTGGGCTGGAAGGGCCTGGGGCCGTCATCGGGCTCGCCCAGGGCACACTCGGGGAGGTAGAAATGCTCCTCCTTCGCGGCTGTGGGTGCCCTTTGCCAGGGTCCCCAGGCCACGGGGCTGCTGCCGTTGAGGCTGGCCTGGGACATCAGGAAGTCCAAGATGCTGTCCTGGCCTTTGGCACCTGGGCCTCCGCCGTAGCAGGAGCGGAGGGCTTGAGAGTCGGGGCTGGCACAGGAGCAGGGGCTGGAGGCATCGCTGTCGTCCTCGGAGAGGGGCGAGGGCAACATGTGGTACTCCCGCCGGCCAGCCAGGTAACCGACGGCGCACTTTGGCGACGAGAAGTTCTCGTCCACCGGGAGCATGTGGTCCACCATGCTGGCCTCGCTGTGCCGGCGGCAGCTGCAGACAGAAGACAAGGGAGGCCCCCCTCGGTCAGAAGGATGACGCCACCGCCTTTGGGCCCCCCGGCAGCCTGCCATTGCCAAACGCCCGGGTCCTGCCTCCGTCCCTCCGGAGAGCTGCGCCTGCCAGCGTGCTCTGACATTGCACCAGCCGTTTGCAAAACAGCCCTCTCCAGACCCATTGCACAACCCGGGGCACTTCTGGTTGCAAACAGATTTTCCAGAATCATCTGGGGAAAGAACACGCGTCTGCGGATGACCGCGGGTGCGTCGGGAGAAGGGTGAGTGAGGAGGCCCTGCAGACCCTGGCAGGGCCGAGGTCGAGGTCAGGAGTCTGAGACCAGCCTGAGCAAGAGCGAGACCCCGTCTCTACTAAAAATACAAAGAAATTAGCTGGACAATTAAAAATATACAGAAAAAATTAGCCGGGCATGGTGGCGTATGCCTGTGGTCCCAGCTACTCGGGAGGCCGAGGCAGGAGGATCGCCTGAGCCCAGGAGTTGGAGGTTGCTGTGAGCGAGGCTGATGCCACGGCACTCACTCTAGCCTGGGCAACAAAGCGAGACTCTGTCTCAAAAAAAAAAAAAAAAAAAATAGTTGGGTCTGAGATTCAAATTTAACCGGGCTGGCTGTATTCGAATCTGGTGACTGTAGTTTGGAGGCCAGAAAATTAAAGACCAGGTAAGAGGCTGCCCTCGCGGGCTCTGTTTCCCCACCTGAGGGGAACAGAGCGTGCAAAGCGAGAGCTGTCTGCTCTGGGACCCCTCTGCACCTCCCACGGCCTCCGTGGACGGGACAGGCTTGAACGAAGCACCCTCCACGACACCTGGATGCTTTGCGAGCCCGGCGGACAAGGTCCCGCCCTCTGGGGACCATTCTCAGGTATAGACACCCACCAGAGGTCCAGAGCACCTTGCACTTCACGACGCTGCCGCTCCCCAATCTGGGACACTCACCACCTTAGGCAGCCCCAGCTAATGCCTGTGTCTCCATGTCTCTGCCGTGTCCCCGGCACCCAGTGTGGCACCACCTGGTGCCCAGGAGGGGTTCAGAGAACTGTGACACAGAGCAGAGGGGAAAGCTTGGTCCTCTAAAGCCAAAGGACATGCTGGGTCCAGCGTCCAAGGAGAGTCAACAGTGGCCGGCTATCACAGGGCCACCTCTGGGGACCTTTGTCCCCACCCGGGGACCGCAGCGGGCTGGGTGTTTATCGAGGCTGGGGAAGGGCAATATTCTGCGTCTCTGCCGACTGGCATCGAGCCCCCTCTGCACCCAGCCCCCTTCTGTGTCCAGGACCACCTCATGGCCTGGTGCCCAGCACTGCCCAAGAGTCAACAGGCCGGCGTCGTCATACGCTGTGACCCTGGGCAAGTCTTTGCTCCGCCCAGCCGCGGTTTCCCCATCTGGTTCGGGCTTCCATGATTTCTAAGTCTCTCTCCTGCTTAGAGACCCCAGGCCCTTTGACCTGAGCTCCCGACTCATCCCAGGAAGCTTCCTGGAGCTCCAGGAACCCAAGGCCGGGTCTGTGCCCCAGGCTGGTTTTGCCAGGAGGACATTTGCCTTTGTGGGTTAAATACTCAGCGGAAGGTTTAAGACTGGGAGTGCGGGCCAGGCGTGGTGGTGGCTCACACCTGTGATCCCAGCACTCTGGGAGGCCGAGGAGGGAGGATCATTTGAGCTCAGTAGTTTGAGACCAGCCTGAACAAGAGCAAGACTCTGTCTCTACTAAAAAAAAATAGGAAGAAATTAGCTGAACAACTAAATCTATATATATATATATAAAAATTAGCCAGGCGTGGTGGCGCATGCCTGTGATCCCAGCACTCTGGGAGGCTGAGGCAGGAGGATCGCTTGAGCCCAGGAGTTTGAGGCTGCTGTGAGCGAGGCTGACGCCACGCGGCACTCTAGCCCGGGCAAGAGAGTGAGACTCTGTCTCAAAAAATAATAATAGTAAATAAATAAAATACACACTGTTCACCAAAGCAGGTGCCAGGAATGCAAAGTCTAGATAAATGCGAAGGGCAATAATAAGGCCAGACGGAGCCCACATTCCACCCCAGAGCTCCCCACTCTCCAAGCAGGGGCTGTAGCTTATCAGCTGGGTGGCACAACCTCTCTGTGTCTGTCACTGTGTCTGCTCAGCCGGGACCAGCCTGCAGACACCGTGAACGGGGGTCTTTGGGGGCCTCCCCTGCACCCCCTGACATCACCCCACGTCGTTCTTCCGAGCAGGTCCCCGTGTGGGAAACTGCCTGGGTTACGTGTTTGCAAACTTTGTTCCCGGCCTTCATCCCTACCCGAATCTCAGCTGCTCTGCCGGTTGGGTCGGAGGCTACATCCCAGCAACCGCGACAAGGCCTGCTAGAAGGTGCCTCGGGGTATGGTGGCCCAGGTCAGGCAAAGAGTCTTAGTGGAGTGTCCCCAAGAAGGGACGTTCGCTGCAAAGCCAGAAGGGGTGTTGGGGCTGCCTGGCAGGGTAGGGACCAGGAGTGGGGTGGCCCAGGTCAGGCAAAGAGTCTTACTGCAGTGTCCCCAAGAAGGGACGTTCGTTGCAAAGCCAGAGGGGTTTTGGGGCTGCTCTGGGAAGGGCCGTCCAAGGCCTGGAGCCGCCTCCAGCTCCTAAAACGCGGCTGCACGTGGCACCGCCAAAGGCACAGGCTGCGTGCAGGGGGAGGGGACACGCTGTTCCGGGCACAGTCCCCGGCCAGACTCCGCCCCCCTCCCCAGGCCAGGCCAGGCCTGCTGTTTATCCTCCCGGGGACACAGCGGCAGCAGGAACAACATGTAATTGATAACAAGCACAGCGCCGGCCAAGGGCTCGCCATTGGGTCAGCGTGCAAATCACGGGGGTGGCGGGCGGGTGGGGGCCGCCCTTCAAAATAAGAGTCTCCGCTCGCCGCGCGCCACCCGCAGGCCCCAAAGTGGGCCCGAGTCCGGGTGTCCCCGCACCTGTAGGGCAGCGGGGGTCGCCCCACGAGCCACCTGGTCCTCAGGGGAAGGGGGGAAAGCTTTGAGGGGCTCAGGCATTCAGGGGGTTCGTCTCGTGGGAGGAGACAGCCCTCCAGGAGAGGGGGTTCCTAACCCTAACCCTAACCCCACACTGGGGGGAGGGGCGGAGAGGGAACAGGGCCATGCAAGGTGGGGGAGGGGGGTCCCTCCTCTGTCACCGCTTTGACAACGTTCAAGTCCAAGGGGCTGCGGGACCCGGGGCCCGAGCGTCAGACGCGCGAACGGTGCGGGGGGCGGGGGCGCGAGTTTGCGTCGTGCGACAGCGTGTGCGGGGCGGGGCGCGGCGGCCGTGCGGAGGGGACCCGGGAGCGACGGGGGGGGCGAGAGTGGAGGGGCCGCGCCGTGGAGCCCCTCCCCGCCCCCACCCTGTCCCCGCCCCCGCCGCGGTGACCGACAGTGACCTCCCCGCCGCCGGCCCCCGCGCCCCCCGAAGCCCGGGCGTCCCCGCCTCCCGCCATATGGGAGACCGGCCCGCAAGTGCGGGTGACGTCCGGGGGTCGCCGTCCCACCGCCCGTCCCCCGACTCCCGCGGAGGCGCCCCCCGCTCCTCCGCCGTCCCCCGGGCCCCCGCGCGGAGCCGGGAGCGCGCGCCCCGCGTCCCGGCCACCCCCCGAGTCACCTGGGGCGGCCGTCCGGCCCCGCCGCGCCGCTCCCACCCGGACCCGGCGCGGCTCCCCGGGCTGGCGGCGGCCGAGCCGCCCGGTCCTGCGCTGGCTCGCTCGCCCGCTGGCCCGCGGGTCGCTGCGGCGGAGCCCCGGCCGCCCGCTGCTCGCTGCGCTCACTCCCCGCGCTCACGTGACGCCGCGGGCGCCGCGAAGGCTCGCAGGAGGCTCGGCCCCGGGCGCGCGCCCCATTGGCCAGCGCCGCGCGTCACGCGTCCCGCCCCGCCCCCGGCCGCTCCAGGCCCCGCCCCCGGCCCTGCTCCGGGTTGCTCCCGGCCCCGCCTCCGGCCCCGCCCCGGACCCGCCCCCAGCTGCTCCCAGCTCCGTTCCCGGCTGCTCCCGGCCCCGCCCCCGGGCCCGCCCCCAGCTGCTCCCAGCTCCGCCCCAGGCTGCTCCCAGCCCCGCCTCCGGCTGCTCCCAGCTGCTCCCGGCCCCGTCCCCCGCCCCCCCCCCCCCCCCCCCCCCCCCCCCCCCCCCCCGCAAACCCCCCCCGCCCCCGCCCCCCCCCCCCCCCCCCCCCCCCGCGCCCGCCCCCCCCGGGCCCCCGCGGCAGCCCCCCCCCCGCCCCCGCCGGGGCCCACAAAACCCCGTGTTTTTGTTTGGTTGTG
>CAUYSK010093339.1:0-26360 GCA_963575035.1 Avahi laniger
TTAATTTCTTTCTATTTTTTGGTAGAGATGGGGTCTCGCTCTTGCTCAGGCTGGTCTCGAACTCCTGAGCTCAGAACAATCCGCCCACCTCGGCCTCCCAGAGTGCTAGGATTACAGGCGTGAGCCACCGCGCCCGGCCTAGAAGGTACTTTTTTTTTTTTTTTTTTTTGAAACGGAGTCTCACTCTGTTGCCCGGGCTAAAGTGCTGTGGTGTCAGCCTAGCTCACAGCAACCTCAAACTCCTGAGCCGAAAGGATCCTCCCGCCTCCGCCTTCCAGAGTGCTAGGATTACAGGCTTGAGCCACCACGCCCGGCCTACTTTTTTTTTTATTTAGGGAAAATGCATAAAAGTAGGCAGAATGGTATAATGAACTCCTACATACTCAGCTTTAATAGTTATTAACTCATGCCAGTCTTGTTTCATTTATAGGCCTATCCATTTCCTTCTTCCTGTATGATTTTGAATCAGTAGAAACTCTTTATTATTACTTTGGTGAATTTCTTTATCTTTGACTTGCATTTTGAATCACACTTTAATTTCATATTAAATAACTATTGAAAGCATAGACTTCTGGATATTATTCTGTTACACCCAATCTATCTAATCATACGTATACTTAGGTTTAGAATATGCTCTTGGCTTTCTTTGGTTTGAGATTCAATATTTGTTATATGAAATAATAGAATGATTTGGTCTGAAATACTAATTTAAAAAAATTACAGGCCGGGCGCGGTGGCTCACGCCTATAACCCTAACACTTTGGGAGGCCGAGGCAAGCGAATTGTTTTAGCTCAGGAGTTCGAGACCAGCCTGAGCAAGAGCAAGACCCCGTCTCTACTATAAATAGAAAGAAATTAATTGGACGACTAAAAATATATAGAAAAAATTAGCCGGGCATGGTGGCGCATGCCTGTAGTCCCAGCTACTTGGAAGGCTGAGGCAGAAGGATCGCTTGAGGCCAGGAGTTTGAGGTTGCTGTGAGCTAGGTTGATGCCACGACACTCACTCTAGCCTGGGCCACAGAGTGAGACTCTGTCTCAAAAAAAAAAAGGGGGGGGAGTTTTTATGCTTTGTACCACTGTGAGTCTTTTTTAAAAATTTTCCCTCCTAAGTGATTAGTTCTACTGAGTAAGCTGAATTGTTAAACAGTTGCTCTTTATTAGTCTAAGATGTGACTATATTATCAATAAAAAAAATCTAACGTGACTTCTATAAAGGAGAAGTGAATAGCTTTATGGGGAGGCCATACGAGTTTTTACAGACACTTAATGGCATTTATTCAAGGTTTTGTAAGTGTGGCAGCTCAGCAACCACCAGTATAAGATAACCTTCTAAGTGAGATTTAGCCATTTCAGCCTTTTCATATAGACTACAAATAAACAGGAAAAAAAACCCAGTAAATTCAAATAATTTTTGAAAAAGTATAGAAATTTGGTTAGGTGAAGGCAGTTTATTTCTTGTGATACAATTTCAGAAAGGCAGCATAACCTAGAAAAAGGAAAAACCTGGAAAATGGATCAGATACACCTGATTTAAATACCAGCTCTACTGCTCATGAACTAGGTGATTTTTGTCAAGAGATTTAATTGTTGGTTGGGCACAGTGATTCATGCCTGTGTTCCTAGCATCCTGGGGGGGAGGGAGGCCAAGGAGGGAGGATTGCTTGAGGCCAGAACTTTGAGGTTGCTGTGAGCTCTGATGACACCACTGCACTCTAGCCTGGGCAACAGAGTGAGACCCTATCTGGTGGGGATGGGGAAGTTTAGTTCCCTCACCTGTAGAGGTGATAGATTAGAGGTAATGCATGTGAAGTGCTTCCCATGGTGTCTGGTTTATAGTAAGTTCTATAAATTAGTCATATTACTTAGACTTTAGGAATTTCTCTCTGTGCTATGTGAGAGGCAAATAGTTACAGAATCAGAATGGTAGAAATAAAAGAAATCTTAGAGGTCATTTGGTTCAAGTCATTATTTTGTTGATGAGAGAAGGTGAGGAAGGTGGTAATAGAGTTGGAGACCAAGCCAGGACTGGCCTTGAAGTGCTAAGACCAGTGCCATTCTACTAGGAATGACACCAGTCATGCTACTAGACTTTTTGGACCTGAATTGTGCTGCTCCTTGAATGTTTTACATTTTGGCTTAATTTGAGTCTTGTGATTATTTTATTAATATGAAATCCCAGTCCTCTTGTTCCAAAGTGACTAATATTTATGAGAAATACAACATTTCACTTTATTAATTTTTTTATTATTCTAAAGGGCCTAATTTTTTCCAGTGGCACAAGCCTTAGGTTATATTATGTTCTTTAATTATATTCACTTGAAAATAGAGTCCACTTTACTGGATTACTTGACAGCTGATTTGTGTTGCATCTTTTCTGATTGGGGAAGTTGGCAGGGAAAGGTGCTTGTTATAAAAATCCTTACAAATACACATATTATTTAGAAGTAAAAGTGCTTTGAATGGTTTAACTTATTCTCACTTGTTTTCTGAAATCGTAAACACATTCCTGATTCTTTACAGGTGGGGGGAAAATGAGGATTGGTTTGGTGTCAGTCAAATATGTTGGTTAAGAATAGAATATATTTTGCTTCTGAGTAACTCTTTATAACAGTGATTGGTTACTTTTGGAGTAAAGATTATTATCAGTTGATGTTTAGTGTTTTTTCTTCTAGGAGGCTATGTTTATTTTTACTTCATTTATTTGATTTTGGTAAAGTTTACATTGTTTCCTCTTTATTCTATGACCTCTATCTGTTCTGGGTCTCTGGGTCAGCAAAGCACAGATAGAGCCATACATCGGTAGACTTTAGACTTACTAGATGAATCCTCCCCACAGATAGCCTTTTATTTGAAAAGAATTATAAGACATTTTAAGTTAGAAAATGTTTTTAGCTTATTTAGCCTGTTGAATTTAACAAAAATAATATTTAATCTTTTCAGAGGTCGAAACAGTAGCAAAGGACTGCCTCAGTCTACGGTAAGTAACTTTAATGTTATTTATTTGGGAAAATTAGTAGCTAAAACATGATCTCTAATGACAGACCAAAAAACAAGGCAAGAAAAAAAAATTCCGTTTTCTTGAATTTTATCACAGATAACCGTTATAGATCAGTACTGTTGAGTACAATGTTACTAGCTGTATGTTTTTTATAACTCCGTGTATAAAATGTAAAATTGTCTATAAATAGTATTTTCATTATACATAATAATAGACAAGTCATTTGTTGTTTTATAAACTACTAAAGGCAAATCTAAATTATTAATCTCTAAAAGATAAGTAGAACACCAGGACTGGGGTTTCAAAATTCTTTGGACTTTTTATTTTTAATTAATTTAATAATTAATGTGGGTTTTTTCACTCCTTTCATTCTTCTCCCTTGGAATGGGCCTTCTCTTAATTTTCGAACTTTATTAGTGAAATTAAACTGGACATGAAGGACAGAAAGATGTAAGTTCCACATGATGGAAGAAATAAAAGAGAAGTTGTCACTAATTTTTAAGACTTTGCCTTTATTGGACAGATTGCCTTTATAAGAACAAGGATGCACACTTACATAGTGTGTAATGTGGATGATCAGACTGAAGCACTGTCATTGATTCAGATATGCCGGGAGCACCTACTCAGGGTCCTTCTGCAATGCAGTGGTGTGCCCTTACCCTCCACCCCGTTTATTTATTAAAGTATATTCACCCCTCGTGTGAGTTTTAAGAAATATGTACAATCAAGATAATAGAACAACAGTTCCATCACCTACTAAAATTTCTCATGCCACTTTGTAGTGAACCCTCTTCCTCTCCTCAACTGTTGATTTGTCTTCTATCCATATGGTTTTGCCTATTTTCATATGTGGAGGTTTAGGTTTGTTTTTTTTGTATAACGTATAGTCAAAATATTGTTAGCTGGTATGACTGATTTCACTTTTGAAAACCTGACCTATTCTCTAAGGAAGCAAAGGATTTTAGTAAATCACATCTTCCTTTAATACATGTAAGGTATTATAAACTTATCTAAACATTTTGTAACAAAATAAATGTTAACTTTAATATATATGCAAGTGTAAATATAGGTTGAGCATCCCTAATCTGAAATCCAAAATGCTCCAAAATCTGAAATGAAAGTTTTTTAGTGCTGACATTATTCTCAAAGGAAATGTCTATTGGAGCATTTTGGATTTGGATTTTCGAATCAGGGATGTTCAACTGATAAGTATAATGCAAATATCCTAAAATCTGAAAAAATCTGAAATCTGAAATGCTTTCTGTCCCAAGCATTTCAGATAAGGAATATTCAGTCTGTACTAATTTCTAACATTGCCCCCCTTTTTTTTAATATTCCAGATTTCTTTTGATGGAATCTATGCAAATATGAGGATGGTTCATATACTTACATCAGTTGTTGTAAGTTATCAGATTATTGGGGATAAAGTGCATTGGGAGTGGAATAAAGTAATTTCATGAAGTTAAAATGTGAATGAGTGATTCTCAAAGTAATACTTCTTAGGGCATGTTTAATCAGGATGATTTAGAAAAAGTAGCTTTCTTTATCCAGTCTATTATTGAACCTCACTGTAAAAGTACAGTCAGCTCTTTGTAAACATGGGTTCCACATCTGTGGATTCAGTCAACCTTGGGTCAAAAATATTCAGGAAAAAAAATGGATGGTTCCATCTGTACTGATACGTACAGATTTTTTTCTTATCGTTATTCCCTAAACAATAGAGTATAACAACTATTTACATGGCATTTGCATTTTGTTAGGTATTATAAGTAATACAGAGATTTAAAGTATTCCAGAGGATGTTGAAAGGTTATATGCAAATACTATGCCATTTTATTTATTTATGTACTTTTATTTATTTATTTTTCTCTTTTCCTTTCAAGTTAGAAGCAGATTCTATGCCATTTTATATAAGGGATGAGCATTGTAGATTTTGGTATCTGAAGGGGAACCAATCTCCCGCAGATACTGAGGGAGACCGTATTCTTGTCAGCCCTGCTGTGTATAAAATGATGTTAGTAGTTGATTGTCGTGTATATTATTTTGCCATTTAATAGAGCTGGGGTTAGAAATGTTTCGGGCGTGGTGGCTCAAGCCTGTAATCCTAACACTCAGGGAGGCTGGGGTGGGGACATTGTATGAGGGCACGAGTTTAAGACCAGCCTCACCAAGAGTGAGACCCCATCTCTACTGAAAATAGAAAAAATTAGCTGGCCAACTAAAAATAGAAACAAAAAATTAGCTGGGCATGAGTGTGAGCACCCATAGTCTCAGCCACTTGGGAGGCTGAGGCAAGAGGATCACTTGAGCCCAGGAGTTTGAGGTTGCCACGAACTAGTCTGATGCCTTACCACTGCAGTCTAGGCAACAGAGCGAGACTCCTTCCCCCCAAAAAAAAAAAAAAAAGTTGAGTTGTTTTTTTTTTTGAGACGGAGTCTCACTGTGTTGCCTAGACTGCAGTGCTGTGGCGTCAGCCTAGCTCATGGCAACCTCAAATTCCTGGGCTCAAGCGATCGATCCTCCTGCCTCAGCTTCCCGGGTAGCTGGGACTACAGGCAGGCGCCACTATGCCTGGCTAATTTTTTCTATGTATTTTTAGTTGTCCAGCTAATTTGTTTCCATTTTTAGTAGAGACGGGGTCTCGCTCTTGCTCAGGCTGGTCTCGAACTCCTGAGCTCAAACAATCCGCCCATCTTGGCCTCCCAGAGAGCTAGGGTTACAGGCGTGAGCCACCGCGCCTGGCCTCAAATTTTTTGTTCTGTCAGTGAATACCTAATATTGAATGACCTGGTGAACTATAAAAAGTAAAATGAAAACAATTACACTGATGATTGGGTAACATACTGTTTCTTTGATAAATTAATTGTATATTTTTAGGGATCCAAATGTGAAGTACAAGTGAAAAACGGAGGTATATATGAAGGAGTTTTTAAAACATACAGTCCTAAGGTAATTTTTACTCTTTCCCTTTTTCTTATAAAATGAAAGAACAATTTGATAGTGCTTTCCCTTTTTTTTAAAAGCAATTTAAATGATTTTACTCTTCAGTTTCAAATGCTGAATATTTTATAGACTGATTTGTATAATCAAAAAGACTTCTCGATTTACATGCCATTTTCAAGCATTGTGGACTAGTAGAGGGATGGGGTGGTTTATTTTTTCCTGCTTTTTATCATATTAAATGTACATAAGACAGACCATAGCAACAAAAGCCAACTTTCAGATGTGAGGATTTTTGAATGATGGGGTAGATAATCTAGATCATATTTCTGGAAAAAAAGGATATCATTATCAGGTTCTCTTTAGATAGGTTATTTTTGCCTAAGGCATATAAGAAATAGCATCTTGATGAGCTAAGGAATTTCTATCAAATTTTATTTTGTAAATATTTTGAATATTGTGTTTATGATTTTAGTGCGATTTGGTACTTGATGCTGCACATGAGAAAAGTACAGAATCCAGTTCGGGCCCAAAACGTGAAGAAATAATGGAAAGTATTTTGTTTAAGTGTTCTGACTTTGTTGTCGTACAGTTCAAAGATATGGACTCGAGTTATGCAAGAAGAGGTGAGTTTTGATTTCCTAAATACGCCTCATGGTTCGTTACATTTATGCAAGCAATGATTCTCCACAGTGATTGTACTGACTTTTTTTTTTAAAGAAATATCTGCTTTCTGTGATAACGTGATTAACAGTTTTTTTAGAAAAATTAGAATTTTAATGTATTTTTGTTGCTACTTTTTGTAGCATAAATAATGAGAGTTTTTGTGTGCTATTAAAAAAGGATAATTTGGGCTGGGGGCAGTGGTTCACGCCTGTAATCCCAGCACTTTGGGAGGCTGAGGTGGGAGAATAGCTTGAGGCGAGGTGTTCAAGACCATCCTGGTCAACATAGCAAGACCCCATCTCTACAGTACGCATTTTTTAAAAAATATCATTTGTGAAGTATTTTCTGCAGTTTCATGGTCAAGAATGCTACTGACTGTACTGAACTGAAAATTTTTTATCCCATTTGGCCTACAGTGCTTTAGTTTATAAGGGGGCCTGTAAATCTGGAAAGAAATCAAAGCACAGTGTTAAAGAAGAAAGAGAGCTGTTTGATAGAAAACAATTGTCAAATTAAAATGGAAAAAAGTAAATAAGTGGAACATGGATATCAAAAAAACTTTCAGAGTGTGGGACCTCGTTTTGAGAATTTAAAAGAGATTATGTAGTTATATTAAAATTTAGTCTGTTTTAAGTTTCCATTGAGGAACAAATGGGAATTTCTGTTACTCATTTGGAGAATGCATTATAATACTCTACAGTGCTAAGTGTTCAGTAACTTGCTGAAAGGCACTTCTGGGCAATTTTGAACTTGGTTCTGCAATTCTTTATGTCAAATTCTGTTGCAAATTGTATGTAATTCTGTTGCAAATTGTAATTCATTGCCATTTGATTTTTCATGATTCAGTCTGTACCAAAAGCTGCCTCTGTTGTTGGGTTGATTGCTTCTACATTGTTATTCAGAAACTAATACATGAAGAAGTTAAAGCATTCTCTTAACAAGGTTCTCAATCTGTTAGTTAGCTTGCTTTTTTAGAGGTTAACAGTACTAGGTACTCTATAACTGCTTTGAAATGCTGATGAAAGCGCAGTGTCTGTTTTTGTATCTTTTCAAATGTCTGTGTCTTTGATTCACAACACTTTGTCTTATGAGGCCTTCAGCTGCTCGTACAAGGAAACAAGTCTTTTTCAGCTGCTACCTTTGGAGTTGATCTTCTTTATGCCTGGGAGCACCAAATTAATTATATTTATACCGTTACTATTGCAATATTCCACTGTTTTCGATTTAAAAATTGACTTTGGTCATAAGCCAAAAGGGAAAATAAAATTAATTAAATTAGTTGAATTTAATACATAGCATTCTGGAAAGAGGATTGGCCCCAGTAACAACAAAAATGTTCACTACTCTATTTGATACCAGGCCATTTAGCTAACACCCATTTATAGTATGCTTAGGGTTTTTTGTTTGTTTGTTTTTTTACATAGTGAATTGGCTTTTCCCAAATTTGGAAGAGTAAATATTACTTTGAGATATTTGTGGTAGCACGTTTTTGATCCTCTTCAAAATTAATGTCTTTAAATTTTTATTTTGGTTTATTATGTCTCCATTTCTCAGGTCATTTCAGATCATTGTAGAAAGCCAAGAAAATACAGATCACAGTGACAGCTTTGAAAATATTCAGTGCACTCAAGGGGATGGGCATATTTTGCTATATACTTAAAAAATTAATTTTCTTAGTGAGGACGTAAAGTATTGGAGTAATTTCAGGTGTTTTATTGTAGTGGTCTGTGAATTATAGAATTGTGGCTAGAGCATAGTATTATCCTGAAAATAGTATTAAGTCATGTGGTTAGGACTTCAGGTCTCTTAAGCCAGGTTTTTAAGACTATCCTGGCATAAATTGCCCTCTCTATAAAAGAGAAGTATTAATTTGGAAATACTGTTAGTATGGAGAAATTCATTTTAGAGTTACTAGTTGGCATGGTTTTCATTAATGACAAAAATTGAGGCATTTAGTACTGCTTTTATATTTTTCTTCATTTGTATTAGAGATAGAGACTTAATCAGATTTCTGGTCTTCTGAAGTAAAAGAAGGCAGAGTTTAATCAGTGATTCTTACTGTTGGGTTCACATTTAGTCACCCAGAGAGTCTTTTTAAATGTCCATTCTCTCTTGTAGAGATTCTGGTTTAATTATAATTAGCCTGGGTGAGGCTGGGCATGTAACTCTGAGATTCAGTCAGGGATGTGAGCCGTTGGTTTCCTGTGATGAGATCCTAGGAGTGGCCCTGTTCAGTGAGCCTCGAGGATTTGTGCTTGCTTTCCTTGCCTCACAGTGCCCTTTCCATCTCAGGGTTGAAGATTATCTGCAATAGTCTCTGCTGGTTTTATTTGATACTACCTTTCTACATCTTAAGTGGATAAATGGATTGAGAGTTTTTGAAGGATTAATAGAAGTGAATGAATGATAAGAATGAAAATATTTATTACATGCTAGCTTCCTAAAAGAAGAGGGAAATTTATTTGCTTTCTGTCTTATAATTCTCTTCTGTAATATTACTGTCAAATTCTTAAGGTTGATAATAGGAACTAAAATTCGAGTGCATGTTCTGTGTGTCAGACTCTGTGCTAAGTGTTTTACATGCTTTTTTTTTCATTTAATCCTCACACCTTCTTTCTGAAGTGGGTATGATTATTATCCACATGTTATAGATGTGGAAACTGAGATACATTTAAGTAACTTGGTAAAGAGAGGACAGCAAACTCAGCTCTTCGACTCCAACTCATGTGCTTAACATTCTACTATAGTGACATAAATTATGTGGTTTGATTTCTTGTTTAGCTGAACTGTCTCATAATTAATCTGCATTAACATTAAAGGATTTCCCCACAAATAAAGCCAAAAGTTAAAAAAAAATTCTGAAGCAATATAAGATGTAGATTATTATATCATTCAAGTTCTTTTTTTTTTTTTTTTTAATTGTGTCTTTATTTTTTTTGGGAAACTTTTTTTTTTTTGGGGGGGGAAACCTTTTAAAGTGAGTTAGGTCAACGTGGCTTTTAAGTTCTTAACGCTAACTTCATTGATTTCAGTCAGTTTTATTATAAAAGCTATACTCATGCATATATGCAAATAAATAACTTTTAGAAATAATATCTTCTTATGAAATAAGTTTTGTTTGATCTCTTGAATGTTATACGTATGCCAGTTTGATTTATAGACTAAATGAAAGTAGCTTTTTACATCTTATCAGCTGTGGGTCTTTTGGCCACACGTATAATTAGAAGAGGTTATCATTGGAAAACTAGTGTGTGTTTTATCCTATATTTGAATTCCAGTACAGACAGATCTGAGGTGCTCTCATTTTCTCCTCTTCATTTTGCCCATCTATTTTTTAGGGCATTCACCTGCCTTTGTCTCTGCATTTGTTTACCTTGGAATTGATCTGTTATCTCTGCTTCTTGTTCTTGTTGTTTTGAGACAGGATCTCGCTCTGCCACCTGGGCTACAGTGCAGTGGCGTCGTCATAGCTCACTGCAGCCTCAAACTCCTGGACTCAATCCATCCTCCTACCTCAGCCTCCCAAGTAGCTGGGACTACTGGTGCATGCCACCACACCCACTATTTTTTCCCATTTTCCTCCTGTCTTAGCCTTCCAAAGCTCTGGGATTACCAACTTGAGTCACCATGCCTTGCTTCTGCTTGTTATTTATTGATTTATTTTTTCACTGGATTTCCTGTGTCCCTGTCTCATCTGCATTTTTTTTTTTTTTTTTTGGTCTTACAGACAGGGTCTTGTTCTGTCGCCCAGGCTGTAGTGCAGTGATGTGATCACAGCTCACTGCAACTTCGAACTCCTGGGCTTAAGTGATCTTCTTGCCTCAACCTCTCAAATAGCTGGCACTACCTGCTCTTGCCACCATACCTGGCTAATTTTTAAAATTTTTTTGTAGAGATGGGATCTTGCTGTGTTGCCTTAGATGGTCTTGGGCTCCTTGCCTCAGGCGATCCTCCTGCCTCCACCTCCCAAATGCTAGGATTATAGGCAGGAGCCACCAGGCCCAACCTGCCTTTCTCTTTCTCTTTCTGCTTTTCCTGTTGCTCCTTTACTCATATTTTGCTCATTGATTTATTTACCATAGCTCAACTGTATTTTAGTTCTTTGGCTTCCCTTCTACTTCCTTCTTCCATTGTTCCTCATTCTTCTTCTTACTGCTTCATTTCCTTTGTAGTATTCTCAGCCTAGATAACACGGGCCAGCAAATCCACTCATCGGTAAATAATTTTATTGTAACAGCTATGCCTGTGCATTTATGCGTTGTCTATGGCTGCTTTCATGCTATAGCAATAGAGCTGAGTAGTTGTAACAGACTGTATGGCTTGCAAGGCCAAAAAATTTTACTATCTGGCCTTTACAGAAAAGTTTACCAACTCCTTGGCCTAAATCATTTTTTTCTGTTGCATTTGGGGATATTGGGGCTGGTTGAAAATACATGCTTCAGTGAAATAGTAATAACATAGAACGTGCTTTGTTCCTAAACTTGTGACTAAACCTCATGCTTTGATTCTAATTCTGTGTACTCGTGGGATTCCTTATTTGTGACTGTTCTAATTGGATTTAGTCCAAAGAATCACTTTTCCTTACCTGACCCTTTGTCACATTTCGTGAAAATTCATGTAATGAAAAAAATGGTTAATGGAATTAGATCTCCATCAACTACTTGCTCACTCCCCCATCTATAAATCATTGTCTTTGTGCCATCATTATTCTTTCTCCTCTGGTTTTAGTAGAGAAATGTTTCGCCGAACTTCTCCGGTCATGCCCTTGACTCTCCCTTCTCCCACCTTGTTCCTTTATACCACCTTTCTGTTTCTGGACTCTTTTACCTCTCCCTCTCTATTTACTCCTTCACTTTAGACTAAAAATCTACTCAAGTCCCTCTCATCCTAAAAAGATCCCTTTTTATCCTGAATTTGTACAGTTTTTATCCTACCTGAGGCTACCATTAACCTCTAATTGCCAGGTCCTTTGGACTCTTTTTCTGTCTTTACTGATGCACTTGGCACTGTTGGTTTCCCTTCCCTCAGAATTTGCTCTTCTGTACTTTCTTGTGTCTATTGATCGTTCCCTCCCTGCCTCATTCTTGGGCTTCTTTTCCTTTACACTGCCCTTAAATATGTGTGTGTTCCCAGTGTTTGTTTCTTTGCCCACTGCTCTTACCACATGACACTCGCTTTTACGCTGTGATCATTTCAGCTACCACATGTAAGTTCCTTCCCCAGCATCTGTGTATCATTGTCCTTATACCATATCATATTAAAATGTAATGTGTCTGTCTCTCCCATTATGCTTAGAGCTCTTTGTGTGTGGATACTGTCTTTATTTTTTATTCTTATGGCCTAGCATAGTTTTTTGGCACAAAATACAGGCTCAATATAAATGTCTTAATAAATGAAATTTAATGCCTTAACACACTTTTTTTTGAGACACAGTTTCGCTGTTTGCTGTATTGCCCGGGCTAGAGTGCCGTGGCGTCAGCCTAGCTCACAGCAACCTCCAACTCCTGGGCTCAAACGATCCTCCTGCCTCAGCCTCCCGAGTAGCTGGGACTGTAGGCTGTAGGCGTGCGCCACCATGCCCGGCTAATTTTTTTCTATTTTTAGTAGAGACGGGATCACCCTTTTGCTCAAGCTCATCTTGGAACTCCTGACCTCAGGGGATCCTCCCGCCTGTGCCTCCCAGAGTGCTGGGATTATAGGCGTGAGCCACCACGCCTGGTCCCTTAACACACTTCTAAAGAAGCATTATTTTATGTAAAGTGTGAAAAGCTACAGGTGGTCTTATATACCAGCTATCCAACAAATACTTACCAGAGCTCTAGAATGTGTTCATTGCTGTACTTGTTGTAATGAACAGTACAGAGAAATACAAGAATCTATTCTGAGTCCCTTTTGAGAATTTAGTGAAACTGTATACCTTCACCCTAGAAAAAACACACATAGACTTTTACATTTAATTTCATGGTGTTCACAGTTTCTTCAGGCAGTTTATATGCTCCGTGTAGAGAAGCTCTGCTCTAGGTATTTTCAGAGTTGGCGATAACAAAGCACGTGAAAAAATTCAAGAGAAATGGAATGTTGAGCTTGATGGCATTGAATTCCAAATGGAGTCAGAGATGTTGAGAATTGTATGCGTTGTAATAGTTGAAGGAAGTTAGAATGGGAAGGTGTAACAGAGAGCAGTGAGAAATAAAATCCTGTAGATTGTTTTATTCTGGTATTGCGCTGTGGTGGTGTGATGTGGTTGTCCTTTTGGTCTGATAGGGCAAGGCCCTATGAGTAACAGAGAGAGGAGTATCTTCTGAAGGGCATGACTTAGGAATGCTATGTCAGTCTTCTGAGGAGGAGACAGATCCCAGAGCATGATATGGTCTGGGAAGCTCTTGATTCTCAGGAGTCCGAATGTGTTCCAAATTTATTCATGGGTGGTGCTCTACTAAGGCGGGCAGGTCAGCCACAGCTCTGCAGCTGAGTAGGCACATTCTGATCGCTGGGAGTGCGGTAGGCTCTATAGATAGGCAAGAAGTGCTAAAGTTGGACAGACAGGCAGTTCTAAAGCTGGGCAAATGATCAGGATGGATAGCCTCTCCTTCGAGGTACTCTGTGGGAGGTAGGCAGATGGAGTGATGGATACACATGTAGTCTTGGGACTGGGAGTTGTCTAGGTCACTTGGCAGGAGAGGGGGTTAACTTGGGCCATGTACTTTGGGAGTAGCCATTCTAGTGACAGAGTAGCTTGTGGTACACAAGAAAAAAGTATTGTATGTTTATTAAAATATCTTGTTCCATTTATTAAAATTATGTTTTTGTACATTTTTAGAGCATATAGGAATTCTCTGCTGTGTTATATGTATGCCAAGATCAGAGCAATACTGTTCATTTATTAAAAATAAAACAGAATAGGCTGGGTGCAGTGGCTCACACCTGTAATCCTAACACTTTGGGAGGCTAAGGCAAGAGGATTACTTGAGGCCAGGAGTTCAAGACCAGCCTCAGCAAGGCATGCGCCTTTAATCCCAGCTACTCGGGAGGCTGAAGGTGGCAGGGTGACAGAGTGAGACCCTGTCTGAAGGATCTGGCCCAGCCTGGAATTTTTTACTTTTTTTTGAGACACAGTTTCACTCTGTCACTCTGGGTAGAGTGCAGTGGTGTCATTGTAGCTCACTGCAACTTCCAACTCCTGGGCTCAAGCAATCCTCCTGCCTAAGCCTTCCAAGTAGCTGGGACTATAGGCATGTGCCACCGCACTCGGCTAATTTTTCTATTTATTGTAGAGTCGGGGTCTCACTCTTGCTCAGGCTGATCTTGAATTCTGACCTCAAGCGATCCTCCTTCCTGGGCCTCCCAGAATGCTAGGATTACAGGTGTGAGCTACTGCGTTTGGCCTGGCCTGGAAATTTTAAAAACAACTTTGTTGAGATATATTCACATACCTTATAATTTATCAACTTAAATTGTAAGCTGGGCATGGTGGCTGACACCTATAAACCCAGGGCTCTGCAGTGAGTCGTGATCACTCCTCTGCACTCCAGCCTGGGCAGCAGAGTGAGATCCTGTCTCTAATCAATAGATGATAGATGATAGATAGTATAATTCTGTTTTTTAACAATGTATACATAGAGTTGTGCAGCCATCACTACTATCAACTTTACAACATTTTCATCACCCTGAAACGAAACCCCAAAACCCATTAGCAGCCATTCCCCACTTGCTTCCATTCTCCCCATCCCTGGGCTGATCTTCTTTCTCTCTTTATAGATTTGCCTGTTCTGGACATCGTATATTAATGGAAATCACATGATATATGACCTCATGACAGGCTTGTTTTACTTAGTATAATGTTTCATCCGTGTTATAGTATGTGTCACTTCTTTCCTTTCTATTGCCAAATAACATTCTGTTTTATGGGTACGCTACATTTTGTTTATCCATTCATCAGTTGATGGACATTTAGTTGTTTCCACTTTTTGACTGTTAAGAGTAATGCTGCTATGAATGTTGATGTTACAGGTTTCTGTGTGGACATATGTTTTCAATTTTCATGGGTGTATATACAGTGTACCTACAGGGGAATTGCTGGGTCATGTGGTAACTCTTTGTTTACCTTTTGAGGAACTGCTGGGGCTGTTTTCCAGAGTAGCTGTATCATTTTACAGTCCCAGCAGCAGTGCACGAATGTTCCAATTTTTTCACATCCCTGCCAGCATTTGTTATTGTCTGTCTCTTTGATGATAGCTATTCTAGTGGGTGGGTATGAAGTAGTATCTCATTATATATATTTTTTTCTTTTTAAAATTTTTCTGAAAATATTTCACATGCATACATGACAAAAAGTTCAAAAGTAAGATATGACAGTGAATATAAAAAGTAAGGCTGGTCCCTATTTCCTTCTACTGCAGCAAATATTAGGTTTCTTTTCAGACGTATTCTTTGTGGATACCACAAAATATTTGTTTACATTTAAGCAAAAATACAAAATGATACTGTACTTGTTCCTTCATACTTTCCTTTTTGCCTTTTTAAAAATTATTTTTTTAAATTGAGAAATCATAAGTATACATTCATGGGGTATAATGAGATCTTTTACTACACTTGCACACTGTGGAATGATTAAATCAAATCAACATATCTGTCACCTTTAATATCCAAAAGAACTTTGTAATTATTATGTTTGGGGGTCAGATTTTCATTGTGTTTTTCTCTGTTTGTTTGTTTGTTGTTTTTGAGATAGGGTCTTGTTCTGTTGCCTAGGCTAGAATGCAGTGGCGTCATTATAGCTCACTGCAGCCTCAAACCTTTGGACTCCAGTGATCCTCCTGCCTCAGCCTCCTGAGTAGGTAGGACTATAGGCATGTGTCACTGTACCTGGCCAATTTTTTAATTTTTTGTAGAGATAGGATCTTCCTATTGCCCAGGCTGCCCTTTAACTCCTGGGCTCAAGTGATCCTCCTGCCTTGACCTCCCAAAGTGTGTGAGCCACCGTGCCTGGCCTGTAGTTCTTCTTTAATATCCAAAAGAACTTTGTAATTATTATATTTGGGAGTCACGTTTTCGTTATGTTTCCTTACAGTTTCAAAGTGATACTATTTTATGAAATTTTTTCAGAGATAAAAGCAACAAGCTTTCTTTTCTTGGAAGCAAATGATATAATAGAGTGGTTGGCCATTCTACTACAATATTGGATACCTAAAATTTCTATTATAGGTTGAGTCATAGAAGCTAGGCTTAGCTGGATTTATTCTTCTATCTTGTAATAGTTCACTTCCAAAAAGGATTCACATCTTTTTCATCCATTCTTTTTTTTTTTCTTCTCATTTTTTTTTTATTTCAGCATATTATGGGGGGTACAGATGTTTTGGTTACATATGTTGCCCTTGCTCCCCCCTCCCCCCATCCATTCTTTTTCTTCATTTATTTGAAGTGGAATAATACAGATGGAAGGATTCGTTTTGCTTATGTATGGGAACAAACTTATTGTTTTCTTCCTTTTACCTTGCCCTATAAACTTGGTAATGTCACATAATATTCTTTTCTTTCTCTTTATTTCCACTCCGATAGTTTGTATCAGACATTGCTGTGATCTCCTAGTTAACTTTTCCTCCTGATTTCTCACTTTCAGTTAATCTTGGACATTGGCATAAAGAAATTCTTAAATATTGCTTTTATTATATCATCCAATTGTTCAAAATGTTCAGTGGCCATTATTACTTACAGGATGAAGTTGGGATGCCATACCTTGGCATTTAGGGCCCTTCCTAGTGGAACTTCTTTTTCAACCTTATCTCTCATTACCCAATATTAACACATTTCTTGACCCAAGCTGGCATTTTCTGCATGTTGGATATTCCTATCACCAAGCTTGAGCTTGCTTTTACACTGGGATTTACTCTTCATTTAAAAAAATCTACCTTAGCTGAATGCAATGGCGCATGCCTGTAACCTCAACTACTTGGGAGGCTGAGGCAGGAGGATCACTAGAGCCCAGTTAGAATGTAGTGTAGACAACATAGTGAGACCTCATCTCTATTTAAAAAACAAACAAAAAAACCAAATTACATTATTCACTAGAATTTTAGATATTTTTTCAAGACCAACCTCAAATCATCTTTCCTTCCTAGAAACTTCTCTGACCTCCTCACTGTGGTTTGTTTTTATTGCCTATGACAATGGTTGTTAAACTTTCTATTTTATTTTTAGCACAGAATAGTTCAGTATTTTTCCCTCTAATGAAATACAATGCTGAATCCCAGTTATAACAAGGCATTGGTGGTGGGGAAGAGCAGGGGTGTCCTAGAAACCTGCCTACTCAGCTTTCCCCTTATCTTCTGGGGTACCCTGAAGAACTCATAAGTTTCCATGAAACACACTTGGAGAACCAGTGGTCTACCTCATATATTGTGAACACTCAGTCAGCTTTACAAGTCAGTGTGTGGTATCTTTTTGTCAGTATATTTTGTCTCTGTGAATGCATTACAATATTCTGGAGTTAAGAAAACATGTTTACAGAATTAAGGATATAGTCACTTACGATGTCTAGTATAGTGATGTATAGGTAATAAGTACTCAGAATATATTTATTAGTTGATTTTTTAAAATTTTATATATTTTCATGCTCAGCAGACCCAAACCTGGGAAATACTGGTTATTTTTTTGTCTTCCGTAGATGTGCAACCATAGATGATGATTAGAATTAGAATTACCATTGAATTCTGGGGAGCTCAAGAAGCAGTTATTCCTTTCCAAGTGTAAAAATGGTTTTCCTACAGCATGATGTATCCAAAGCATATTCTTCTGACAGAAGATTGCTTGTAGTAGACATTTTACCCTTTTGAAATATAAAAAAACAAGATCTCAATTGTTAACTTCGAAAATACAATAGGACCCACTTGATTCTTATGCAAGTCAGAAAAGTCAGAGGCACAGGTAAAAGAATGAAGTATTATTCAAGCATGTATAGAAACTATTTTATGACCTTTTAAAATAGCTCTTTGTGTTAGACATGCAGACATATTTGAATTTAGGCATTTAAGGTATCTATTTGTGAAGTTAGTATTAATATAAAATTAGTTTCACTGAGGTTTCAGTTTAAAATCATAGGATAAAAGATACCTTACCTTAGAGATTCACTAATTTTTTCTGCTAATCAGGGTAAAAACAACCCTTTTCTACCTATGGCTCACAAAACTCATTTGCCAGCCAGGCGTGGTGGCTCACGCCTATGATCCTCGCACTCTGGGAGGCCGAGGAAGGTGGATCATTTGAGCTCAGGAGTTTGAGACCAGCCTGAGCAAGAGCAAGACCCTGTCTCTACTAAAAACAGAAAGAAATTAGCTGGACGACTAAAAATATGTAGAAAAAATTAGCTGGACATGGTGGTGCATGCCTGTAGTCCCAGCTACCCGGGAGGCTGAGGCAGGAGGATCGCTTGAGCCCAAGAGTTTGAGGTTGCAGTGAGCTAGGCTGACGCCATGGCACTCTAGCTAGGGCAACACAGTGAGACTCTGTCTCAAAAAAAAAAAAAAAAAACCTCATTTGCCATGTTCAAGTGCCCTAGGGTCAAAGATATGATTAGGTGATGGTTTGCTGGGAAAATGACATCCTATTTAAGAATTTTTTTTCTAATTAGTTAAGGTTTTGTTTAAAATTTGGGAATTTAGGCAGTTGGCGTTTTTTTTCTTTTTTTGAGACAGAGTCTCACTGCATCGCTGGGGCTAGAGTGCAGTGGCCTAGCTCACAGCAACTTCACACTGTTTGGGCTCAAGCAATCCACCTGCCTCAGCCTCCCAAGTAGCTGGGACTACAGGCACATGCCAGCACACCCAGCTATTTTTTTCTGTTTTTTTTAGTAGAGATGGGGGGTCTCACTTTTGCTCAGGCTGTTCTCGAACTTCTGACCTCAAATGATCCTCCAGCCTTGGCCTCCAAGAGTGCTTACAAGTGTCAGCCACCGTGCCTGGCCACTTTTCTTTCTTAATATTGTTGTGGAGTCTGTCCGGTTCTACAAAATGTTGTTAGGTGTCACGTCACTTTGTTCACCTATGTATTCTTTATTGTAATGTCTCCGCCTACTGGAAAGTCACAGTTTTGCCTTTAAGCCTTTTATTTTATTTACACAAATCACCTTTTAAGAAGGTGTTTGGTTGAAAATTGTAGCTGCTGAGAAAAAAGTTATAATAAGCAGAGGGAAGTATCCCTTGCGTGTTTTGGGGATACATGGGCTACAGAGATAGATCCTGGTTTCCTCTCCCAGCCCTTCTATGTGTGAAGTCAGAATGACCTATGTTTTGTTTTGATACTTTTAGCTCTTCCCGATTGATTCTTTTCCAAAAAGTTCTGAGTTGAAGGAAAAACTTGGGACTGACTTTTGTGGATCTAACCTCAAAGACTTGGATTTTGTGCTTATATTAATATAATTGTCATCTCTGTAGTATATCAAATAAACCACTTCTGAAAATTTAAATATTAAAACTCCAGGGCTAGTTTGAGGTTGCCGTGAGCTAGGCTGATGCCACAGCACTCTAGCCCAGGCAACTGAGTGAGACTCTGTCTCAAAAACAAAACACACACACACACAAAAAAAACTCTAGGGCTACTCAATAGCCCTGGAGTTAGTGAGAAGATAGCTGTGGTCATTCAAAATGGACAGTATTCACTGCTGTATTTCTTCATAGACATATGCTGTTGCCTGGTGTTATTTTATAATGTAACTTTTTAACTTTTTAATATTTAAAAGAGTGATATATACCTTTGGAATGTATTCAAGTTTCCCATAGTTTTGTGGCTATTACCCTGATGTCCTCAAATGTTAGTTTCCACATACAGTTAGCCCTCCATGTCTGTGAGCTCTGCATCTCTGAATTCAACCAACCGTAGATCAAAAATATTTGGGGGAAAAATGCATCTGTACTGAACATGTACACTTTTCTTCTTGTCATTATTCCTAAACAATACAGTATAAGAGATATTTACACAACATTTGCTTCGTATTAAGGATTATAAGTAATCTAGAGATTCTTTACAGTATATGGGAGGATATGCATAGGTTATTTGCAAATACTGTGCCATTTTATATAAGGGTCTTGAGCATCCAAAGATTTTGGTATCCACAAGGGGGTCCTATAACCAGTACCCCATGGATGCTGAGGGATGACCATAGGAGATATTGCAGAAATTTATTTTCAAGTTGGTGATTTGGAAGGGAACACTATTCCTGTGGAAATGTAGCCTCCTAAGTTCCATTACTTCAGTCCCTTTCATCTCAATTTTGTTGTAGCAGTCTGCTTTCATGACTTGGTCATCACTTACAGTTGCTTTTCTTACAGAATGCTCTCCAAGAACTGCTCTGATCATAGCCATCTTAACCTTTGCTCTTCTACTTTCTTTCTCCCTACCCCTTCCAGGGCTCTCTGTTCTTCCCCCATCCTTCCTTTATTTGAAAGGGAAAGTCGGGTCATTTATGTGACCCTCCCTTTGTATTCCATTTTTAAACTCTTGTCTGCCTATTCCTATAGCCAATGTGGCAGGTGTGGCTGGAGATGGTCCCACTGGGGTACTGGTTAGGTAGGAATGCAAGGTTTCTAGCTCTTGCTGGAGTTTCAGGAGAGCTCAGCAGACCTTTTTTCCTCCCTTTAAATGTGTTTTTGCAACCTTAATGACCATGCTTCCAGTCCCTTACTCATTTCCTTTATTCACCGCAGAATGCTTTCTTCCTGCCTTCTTAAGACATAGGCAGAGAGGCCTTAACCTGGAACCATGGATTTTTAAAAGAGATTGCAGAGAGGATTAAGAGTATTAATGAACTTGGATGAAAAAAATTTTACATTTTTAATTTCAACTAACCTTTGAGTGAAATTTAGCATTTCTCTCCATTATAAATGTAGGCAACAAACTAGTATTAGCAGTATGTATGACTTAGCATCTACAGAACTCAGTTAATTTCATATCGCTTGGTGTTGTAGATATCTCAGATTGTTATTTATGTTCATAACTCCTTTAAAAAGAAAAGGGTTAGGAATCCCTAATCTAGAGTTCCCTGTGCCCCATCTTCCTGCAATCCTCTTTTGTCTTCATATCCCTACCCCACCCCCATTGGGGGATAGTGCCTCCACTTGTCCCCTTGGTTTTGTTGTTCCTATCTGTATATCCTAGGCCCTTAACTATGTTTCTTTATCTCCAACTTGATTTTTTTTTTTCTTTTTTGTGACAAGGTCTCACTCTGTCACCCAGCCTGGAGTACAGTGGCACCATCATAGCTCACTACAACTTCAAACTCCGGGGCTTAAGTGATCCTCCTGGCTCAGTCTTCTGACTAGCTAGGATTTACAGGCATGCACTACCATGCCTAGCTAATTTTTTTTGTTACAGACATGGTCTCACTATGTTACCTAGGATGGCCTCGAACTCTAGGCCTCAATTGATCCTCCCACTTTGGCCTCCCAAAGTGCTGGGATTACAGGAGTGAGCCACTGTGCCAGGTCCCCATCTTGAATCTTTGTTATTCTTTAATATTATATTCTTTATTGTTATCTGTATAATACATGGTATAGTATATCTTCATAATATAATAATTCAATTAAATGAGTATACAATGAAGAGAAAATCCCGCCCTCTAACCCTCAGTCACACTTCCCTGGGAAGTCTGTGGATGTATGCAATAAAGAAAATGTTTCACATATTTTCTTTATTTAAAAAATTTTTCTTCTTAGCCTGTCCTTTGGAAACCACTAGAACTACACATATTTTTAATGCTACTCTATGTTGGAACCCTTTTACTACCCCTTAATTTCTGCTTGTGTTTGTGAAGGCCGACATCAACTGTCACTTGTAAAGCCAGAGCTGTTGAGCAGAGCAAGAACTTTGTTTTTAATTGTATTTTAGCAGCCATTGCATTCGATTCTGAAAGATTTGGTTCATGTTTGTAACTACCCTTCCACAGCCAGGAGCTCCTTCAGGAAAAGGCAGGGATTATCTTTGGCAAATATGAATCCCTGCCTCATCTGGACTCATGACCAGCATATTATAGATACTTAGTAAATACTAAAAATGACTAAATGGTCTTAGTTGCCAGATTGGCACCTGCTATAACTGATAATCTGTAATGTATAGATTGGTCCACATGTAACTAATGATATATGAGAAATTATTTTAACAAGTTATTGAAAAAAATGCCACAGTAGTGATAATTGATCAAAACAACATTGAAGTAAGGTTTTTATTTATCTAGAATGTCAGTGAGAAAAAGCAGATTTAATTGAGATTGAATGGGTAGCTGAGGATTTTAATGAAGACTTTTCTGCAAGCACATTTGAGGGTTTCTGATGTTAAGGCTCATGTTAGTTGATTATTTCACCCAGTTTTTTTTTTTTTTTTGAGACAGTGTCACACTCTGTTGCCCAGGCTAGAGTGCCATGGTGTCAGCCTAGCTCACAGCAACCACAAACTCCTGGGCTCAAGGAATCCTCCTGCCTCAGCCTCCCGAGTAGCTGGGACTGTAGGCATGCACCAGCATGCCTGGCTAATTTTTTCTGTATGTTTTTAGTTGTTTGGCTAATTTCTTTCTATTTTCAGAAGAAACGAGATCTCGCTCTTGCTCAGACTGGTCTCGAACTCCTGAGCACAAACAATCCACGCGCCTTGGCCTCCTGGAGTGCTAGGATTACAGGCTTGAGCCACCACACCCGGCCTATTTCACCCAGTTTTTTGCTCATTTTATAGTTTTTATAAATTTTAAGTTTGTATTTATTTATAACATTGGCATTTTATTTGGCCCTCTAAAAAATTTTCAGACGTTTGAATGATGTTTCAGAGACACAATTGACAGGGAAAGCCTGAGCTGAATATATACCCTATTTCTTTGGTAATGGGGTTAGGGGAGACACTAAGAAAGGTGACACATTGCTTCAGACGTTTCTTTCTGATCACCACTAGGTGGCACCACTGGCCCAGGAGGATTATTAATAGATTTCCGCCCAGAATTAAAAAGGGAAGGTGTTGAAAGCCCGCCTGCTGAGAGGGTAGCATAGAGATGTAGAGGATGGGGTGCGGGAGGGGAAGATAACATTGTACCTTTTTTATTTTCAATATTCTAGAGGCTTTTGTAAATTGAAGAACATGAAGAACTAAATCTTTATCATCTCAATCTGATGATTTTTATTGTTTTTCCTTTTTTCTTTCTGTGCCTGTAGTTACTTCAGAAACAGGTAATGCTTTTCTAATGGTCACTTTGTATTCTTGCATCTTGCTCTTGTAATGCCTTTGTTTCTTACCATAGAGGATAATGGAAAATTGATATATTTTGACTTTTGGCATTGGTAAAATGCATGCAAATTCCCACAGTTGTGTGTAGATTATAGCCAGTTGATTTTTCTAAACTTTGCAGAAATCCTGATTACAACATTGTACTATTTAATACCAACAGTGGATTTTTAAAAATCCAAATTTGCCTGTTAAAAAAAAGTCTAGCATTTTACTTTACAATTGTAAAACAAATCAGAATTTACAATAGTGGTTATTGGTAACAGTGCAGAATGGATACCCAGATCTGCCTTCTAGCTAATGATGTAATGTCGGTTTGAGATATAGTATTAATATTTATGACCAGAGTTTTCCCATCATCCTGTCACGATAGCCTCATTTTGTGCTGAGTCTCCAGTCCTGCACATCTTTCCCTAAACCATTTACTCACCTTTAAAAAAATTCACTTTTCAGGAAATTTTTAAATCAGTGAATATCATTCTTTATAGAGTCCCACTTTTGTGTTTTCCCTCTCCTCATATCTGCCTTGGAAGAAAACCATACTCCTGAGTAACAACATGTGTATAGTTAATTGCTTTATAAGATTGGTATTGTAAACAGAAGATTTATGATAAAGATGTAGCATTGGCTGAGCCTGGTGGCTCAAGCCTGTAATCCTAGCACTCTGGGAGGACAAAGCGGGAGGATCGCATGAGGTAGGAGTTCAAGACCAGCCTGAACAACATAGTGAGACCCTGTCTCTACTAAAAATAGAAAAAATTAGCTGGGTGACTAGAAATAGAAACAAAAAATTAACCGGGCATGGTGGCAAGCACCTGTAGTCCCAGCTACTTGGGAGGCCGAGGCAGGAAGATTGCTGGAGCCTAGGAGTTTGAGGTTATGAGCTAGGCTGATGTCACAGTACTCTAGCCTGGGCAACAAAGCAAGACTGTATGAAAAAAAAATTGCATTGAAAAAAATAGATTACTTAATAATAGCCTCTTAACCTAAATTATTGTCAGTGAAATTTTAGATGCTTGCTTTTTCAGATTGGTTCCCGTTTGGGGGTCCTTTTGTAATTTTATTTAGAATAATACCATAAAAACATATTTAAGCTGTATTTTTATGTGCATTTTGATCTTTGATTTGAGGACAGCTTGGGTCAGTCTCTAGTCTTTTCTAGATACTTTGACATATACATAAGCACACACACCCTGCAATGAGAAAAATTCCATTTATGTGGTTCTATAAAAGTCTGTAGCTGCTTTGAGCTTTAATTTCTTGAATAAAAAGACTGTTTTCTCTAATGCTGGGTTTCAGTCTAAATAAATGCTTTGTTTACTTAAATGTGTGCCTTTCAAAAACTGGTGTGATTAAAACATTAATAGGATCTTACATATAAACTAACAATCCTATTGCTTCTTGCAGAAGATGACTGGTTGGAATTTTCCTGTAGTCTAGTTTCCAGTTTATAGTTTTGTGAGAATTAGAGGAATTTCAGGATCCTAACGTAAGTTGTTATTTGATGTTTTCTTGGAACATTTTACATTCTTGAAAATACACGAATGAATTAATTTTTACCAAAAATTCGCATAACTTTAAGTTGATGTAGCGTAGGGCTTGATTCAGGTTAGTATCAAATAAAGCCAGGTTTTTAAGGGCCGTCAGTGGCTTCTAGCTGAACAAGGGGTGTTGGGAAGACAACATTAGTCTCTTCGAACCTCTTACAGAGCTTTTCCAAAATGCAGTCATCTCCCGCCACAACTAAGGCCTGCTGCTCTGGGGACCTCCCTTGGCAGGCTCTTGGCTCCTAGAATTTCTAGCAGTGGGAGCAGTGCTGCTGGTGCAGCTGGCAGCTAAGCCCAGAGAAGCAGTGATGCTTTTATTCCCCAGTGTGCATGCATACACACCCCCCCCCTAGTTTGGGATGAGAAAAGGTTAACGTTAGATAGGCTTGAGGTTCCACATCTAAATTTGCTGGCTTAAATTTCTTATTTTGGAATCACCTTGCCCATTAGGGAGACAGTGACAGTTACAGAAGCAATGCCAAGTAATCCCTCTGGAATTGTCTCTTTTGAAGGAAAATTATGTTTACCCATTGATTCTTCCCTTTCTCTTCTTGTTGGCAACTTGCAGTAAGGGAGAGGGGGCACAGTGGCTGGGAGGCTCTGCAGCACAGCCAGAGCGGCAGAAGTATTACTCTGTAGCTGTGGTAGGTGCTAACCTGTGGGTCCAGCCATTTAACACATTGACTGCCACACTAGAAAAAAAATTTTTCCTTGGGGCTACGGTGTTTTATTACAAAAATAGAATAAAAACTTCAAAAACAAAATAGTTCTCATGGCTCCCAAGGTAAAGAGACGTGTGAGTTACATGTGCTTCACGAGGTCTCAGGTTCAAAACTAGCATGAGTTAGATATAACTCATATGACAGTTAATGTGTTAAATGCAAGCCTGTTTCTAAAAAAGCATTTCCTAATGCTGTCATTGCCCGAGTAGACCTTTATTATTTAGCTGGGTCGTAACTCCCAGCTAGAGAAAATCTCCTTTGCCAGACCACAGTATGGTCAGCTGAACATGTGGATGCCATGTTTGCTCTCACAAGCCAGTGCTATTCAGTAACATAAATAGAGAAGAGGACACAAATAGGTGGGAATATGTTCACGGCAATTCCAGGTGGGCCTGCCACCTGGACCTTCTGGGGATAGTTAATACTCTAGAGCCCGAACTTTGTAGCAGGGTGTTGATAGGAAAAAGTGGGTTCTTTGAAGGGGTGAGATAGCATGGCTTTACTTACTAATGGCAAGAATATGTTAGGATACTCACCCCTGCTTATAGACATGGATTTGGAAAGTTAAAAAAAAATACACACATACAGCTGTATCTTATTAGTGGGCCCATTAAACAAAAGAGGATCTTGTTTTGGATGGATTGATAGAAAATTTCTGGGTCACTTCTGAAACAGAGTAAGTATCTGTAGTACAATTTAATGAATTGTATGAGTACATTAAAATGTTTCATGTGGCTTAAAAATTATATGAGAAGAAAATGCCTTTACCCATAATCATCTATGATGCCATTTACTAAATTAAATTTGAAAGTATACTGATATGAATGTTATTCTTTCTATAACAATTTAGATAGCAGCTTATCTTCATATATGTATATTTTAGGTCTGCTTTTATTTCAGTGCATTTGTCATTGATTTTCATTAAATTATAATGTGAATAAGTGTTTTTGTTAGATTTTAAATTATGTAAAATTCACTTCTCATACCTCTTTTTTTTTTTTTTTTGAGACAGTGTCTCACTCTGTTGCCTGGGCTAGAGTGAGTGCCATGGCATCAGCCTAGCTCACAGCAACCTCAAACTCCTGGGCCCAAGCGATCCTCCTGCCTCAGCCTCCCGAGTAGCTGGGACTACAGGCATGCGCCACCATGCCCAGCTAATTTTTTCTATTTTTAGTTGTTTGGCCAATTTCTTTCTGTTTTTAGTAGAGACGGTATCTCGCTCTTGCTCAG
>CAUYSK010093340.1:0-18454 GCA_963575035.1 Avahi laniger
TGGAGCTTTAGTTAAGTTGGTTGGGAAAATCACTCTGAAGGGGTCACATTTAAGCCCCTGAAGACTGAGAAGGAGGCAGCCTGGGGGACGGGAGAGGGGACAGCCTGAGCCAATGCTGGGGGCAGGAGCGAGCCCAGCAAGAGGAGAGCCCTCGAGGTGCTCGGGGGAGAAGAGGGGAGGGTTGGGTGCCAAGTCACAGGTTGGCAGGGCCGTGCAAGTCTCCTCGGCCGGCCACAGCGAGGAGGGTGGGTCCTATCTTAGGGATGACGGGAATGGGAGGGCTGGGTAAGGAAGCGGCACAGTCTTTTCACATTGTTAAATGATGCCTTGGCTGCTGTGTGGCGTTTTGGGGCGAAATGCAATGATGGGGTGTGGGCAGTGACGGCGGTGGGGTGCGGGGACAGTGACCGGTCAGGGACCTCGTTGGCAGGCAGAGTCAGCACACCTTGAAGAACTGAATGAGCAACACCACAGAGACGCTGTAGCGTCAGGACCCCGCTTCACCCAGGCCCTGCCCGCTCAGGCCCACAGACACGGGGGGCTCCACCCCCTCTTCTCTTTCCTCCTGCCAGTGTTTCAGGCTCCGGGGCTTCCTGGACCTCTCCCCAGGGGCGTGGCCACGCCCAGGGTCCCTAGGCCTCAGCTCCGGGTCTGGGGAGTCCAGGAGAAACTGTGCTGCCTTTGACCAGAGGGGGCCACGGCAGCCTCCACACCCCGCCTCCCAGCGCCAGCAGCCAGAACCCGGAGTGCCTGCGCGGCCGGCGGCACAGCCCGGAGCCACCGCACACCCGCCGCGCAGTCTGCGAAAGAAAGAATCGGTAAATTGGACCTCATTAAAATTAAAAACTTCTGCTCTACGAAAGACACTGTCTAGAGAATAAAAAGACAAGCCGCAAAGTGGATGAAAATATTTGCAACAGACATATCTGATAAAGGACTGTTTTCCAAATATACAAAGAACTCTTAAAACTCAACCATAAGAAAATGAACAATCTAATTTTTAAAAGGGCAAAAGATCTGAACAGACCCCTCACCAAAGATACACAGATGGAAAAGAAGCATGTAAAAAGATGCTCAACGTGGTACATGGTACAGGGAAATGCAAATTAAACAACAGTGAGATGCCGCTGCCCACCTGTTACAATAGAGTGGCCCAGATCCAAAGCACTGACAATACCAAATGCTGGTGAGGATGCAGAGCAACTCTGAGTGACAATGACGTGTCACTGTAGGTTAAATGGTTGAAACAAAAGTAAGTATCCTTTAGCGGGGGACGGGGAAGCTGTGCTTGGGGGAGGGGAGCAGGGGGTTATACGAGAACTCTCTGTAGTTTCCACTCAATTTTGCAGTGAATCTAAAACTGCTCCAAAAGAAAGTCTATTTTAAAAAAGAGTTAAATGCATGCATACATAAATAAAGAACAAAAGTTGACTTCTTGATCATTGCTGAACTCTCTCTCATTGCTGGCGGTAATGCAAGATGGTACAGCCACTTTGGAAGACAGTTTGGCAGTGTTACAGACTGAATGTTTGCTTTCCTTCAAAATTCATATATTCTATGTTCTATCAGTTCCAAAAGAAAAAAAAAAAAGAACAAAATTCATACATTGAAGCCCCAGCCCCTAATGTGACTGTATTTGGAGACAGGGCCTTTATGGAGGTAATTAAGGTTAAATGAGGTCATAAGGATGGGCCCCTGACCCAACAGAGTTAGTGTCATTATAGGAAGAGACATGAGAGCAAGATCTTGCACTTGCATTCTCTTTCTCTCTCCCCAGCCCCTGCCACGTGAGCACACAGGTAGAAGGCAGCCATCTACAAGCCAAGAGAAGAGTGTTGGGATGAAACCTACCTTGCTAGCACCTTGATCTTAGACTTCCAGCCTCCAGAACCATGAGAAATAAATTTCTGTTGTGGCAGCCCACGCTAACACAGGCAGTTTCTTACAAATTAAACACGATCCAGCTATTGTGTCCCTTGATATTTACCCACATGAATTGAAAACTTATGTCCACAAAAAAAACCCTGCACACAGATGTTTACAGCAGCATCATTCATAATCACCAAAATTTGGAAGCAACCAAGATGTCCTTCAGCAGGTGAATGGACAAATAAACTGTGGCACGTCCAGACAATGGAATACTATTCAGTGCTAAAAAGAAGTGAGCTACCGAGCCAAGAAAAGACATGGAGGAATTTTAAATGCGTATTACTAAGTGAAAGAAGCCAATTTGAAAAGGCAACATATTGTACGATTCCAACTGTATGACACTCTGGAAAAGGTAAAAGTACAGAGACAGTAAAAAGAGCAGTGGTTGCCAGGGGTCAGAAGGAGGGAGGGATGAATAGGCAGAGCCCAGGGGTTTCAGGGCGGTGAAAATATTCTGTATGACACCATGGTGGGTACATGTCATTGTACACTTGTCCAAACCCACAGAATACATAACACCAAGAGTGAACCCTGTGTACGCTGTGGACTTTGAGTGACAATGGTGTATCAATGTAGGTTCACTGGTTGAAACGAAAGTACCCTCTAGCGGGGGATGCTGACAACGGGAGAGGCTGTGCATGGGGGAGGGGAGCAGGGGGTTATACGAGAACTCTCTGTAGTTTCCACTCAATTTTGTAGTGAATCTAAGACTGCTCCAAAAGAAAGAAGGTCTATTTTAAAAAAGAGTTAAATACACGCATACATAAATAAAGACAAAAGTCGACTGCTTGATCACGCTACATGTCTCGCCCAGGGGAGTAGGAAGACTCTCCATGTCAGAGCCAGTCCGGGATCCAGGGGCCCGAGGCTCTGTTTGGATGGGACTCACCTGCTCAGGGAAAATGGAAAGTAGAGAATTGCTCAGCAGCTCCTGAGGCTGCTTCCTGGAAGCGACATCTCACTTCTCTCATGTTTCATTGGCCAAAGCATGTCACAGCCAGCCCGGACCTCAGCGTGCATCAGGAAGTGCGCTTCACCTTGTCCAGGGCCAGGAAAGAGAGCTGGGAGCTCCCGACCTCCGCAGACCGCCACTGGGCTTCAACACTCAGCGTGGTGTACACCGAACCCCGCACACACATACATGTGCACGCACATGCAGACACATGCACACGCCCCTCCCTAGCCAGCCTCACCCCCTTGCCCGGCCAGTCCTCAGCTGTTGGAAGGGAATCATTTCCAAATCAGTTGATCACATACTTACTGAGAAACTACCGCATGCCGGGCAGAGCCAGATTAAGGACGAGGCAGCCGAAATGATGTGGTGAGATGCGGAGAAGACTGTGTCTCCCAGAGCTGCCCTCTCAAGAGCTCTCCAGAAGGGTACGAGCGCCCCTCCGCCCCAAGCTTTGTTGGCGTTGCTTGTTGGTTTGTGGCCAGATATACTGAGGTTTAATTTACATACAACTAAATTCGCCAATGTTCAGTGTCCAGTTCAGTGAGTTTTGATGAATGTGTACAATCATGCGAGCACCACCGCTATCATGACATAGGACACCTCCATCACCCCCAGAAAGTTCCTTCGTGCCCTTCTGGGGTCAATCCTCCCTCCATCCCTGGCAGCCTCTAATCTGTTTTCCGTCTCTATCATTTTGACACTCCCAGAGTGTCACATAAATAGAATCGTACAGTATATCACCTTTCCGTCTGGCTCCTTTCCCTCAGCACAATGCACTTAAGACTCGCTGATATGTTTGCATATACAAGTAGCTCATCTCTATTTATTGCCGGTTCCTATTGCCCTGTGTGGGTGTACCATGTCTGGCTTGTCCATCCATCAACTAATGAACAGGCTGTTTTCACCTGTGTACCTGCCTCCACACCTGCAAACTGCGGCAGCCTCACCCATCCTGCCCACAGCGCTCTGTCACACCACCTGCTGGCTACCCATAGATACACGAAGCTCAGCCTGCCTCAGGGCCTTTGCACCTGCTGTTCCCTCTGCTTGCAATGTTCGTCCCATGACTCTGTCCCTTCTTCCTTCAATCTCTACTTAAAGATCTCCTCCCTGCCCACTCCATCCTCAACATTCACCCCCATCATCTCTGTGCCCTACCCATATTATCACAGCATTTGCCTGGCATCTATGGTTTGATCTGCTTACTGTGCATTGTCCATGTCCCACCA
Source organism: Avahi laniger (assembly GCA_963575035.1). Classification (NCBI taxonomy): domain Eukaryota; kingdom Metazoa; phylum Chordata; class Mammalia; order Primates; family Indriidae; genus Avahi; species Avahi laniger. The sequence continues at coordinate 4,114 of CAUYSK010093340.1, forward strand.
GACTGAAGACCCTTCAGGGAGGGACTTCTGTGTACATCTATATCCCCAGGGCCTGACACACAGCTGGCCCTCAATAAATAAGTGTTGAATAGATAACTTGTCACAGGACTCACAGGGGGATTAGATGAAATGACGAGTGTGATTGCCCTTTGCAACCTGCTGTGCTTACAGAGAGGGAAACTGAGGCTCAGAAAAGTATAGTGACCAACCCAGGGCCACACAGCCAGAGCAATAGACACCCAGCCCACAGCCCTCCCCTGGGCCACACTCCTGCCACCCTGCCTCGGGGCCAGTGTCACAGAGACACACTACACATATACCCCACGAGCATGCAGACCACACACACAATTCAATCCCACATACACAGAGACGCCCATGACACAGACAGACCTGGCCTCGCATACGCAGGAATCCCGTCCGCGTGCAAACACAAGCACGCTGCCTCGCACATGCAAAATTCTGTTCACACGCCCATCCCCACACACCAACACACAGGCCACGCACACAGCCCACACACCACACCCACACTCTGACACACTCCCGCAGCATCAGGCCTTGGTGACTGATGGGCCCAGGACTCCAATGTGTCTGCGTTGCCATAACAACAGACAGCTCCTGCTTCTTGGGCTGTGAGCACAGCCAGCCCGAGGGCGGGATTGGAGCCGGGTGGTGAGTCACAGCTGTGGCAGATGCTCCGCAGAGCTGGAGCAGCCCAGGCCCCCCATGCAGACCCCCAGCGTCAGCCCCTCACAGGCAGAGCAAACCCTCTAAGACATGTGTGGAATGTCCACTATCATCATCCACAGGAGGGACATGGCCCTCGAGTGCCCACGGTGTGCCACGCACAGGAATGTGCCCAGAGCTTCACACACATTTTCTCACTTAATAACTGACAATGTCACTGTCATATGAGTGTTGCCAGGGAACCTATTTTATAGATGGTGAAACTGAGGCTCAATGAGGGGAAGTCCCTGGGCTTGCTCGAGTCACATGGCAAGTCGCCAGCAGGGCTGAAATTTGAGCCCAGGTCTGCTGGACCACGAAGGGTCCTCTTTCCACTGCCCTGGCCTGCTGCTGGGCCAGCATGGAGCAGCCTCGCCTTTCCCCGGTCTCAGCCCTCTGTGCACACCCTTTCCAGACAGGAGCAACCAGTCATCAGCTCTCACTTGCACCAGAGTCGGTCCTGCCCTCGCAGAGCTCCCTTGGTAGGTAGTGAGCTCCCCAGTGTGAGCAGCATGCGAGCAGAGGCTGTGAGAGCTGCTATGGAGAAGTATCAAGTATTGGGGGAGGAGATAGGACCAGATGGCCTCGCGTTAGTCTTTGAGTTGCAAATGACAAAAAGGTTATTGGCAAGCAAAAGTGGAAAGTGATAGCTCCAGGCGCAGCTGGACCCAGCTCTCACATGTCATGGGCTTCCCTTTCCTCGGGTTCGCTCTATTCTCAGCTCAGCTTTCCCTGGCCCCGAACAGCCCCCACAGCTCCAGGCTTACGTCGTACCAGCTTAGCACCCGCAAAAGCAAGCTCAGTAAACATTTGTCAGGTGAGTGCTATAAGCACGAATGAGGTTGGGTGTCTAAATCTAAGTGAATCCTGACCTTGACCTCTGGGAGAGGATGTCAGGCATCGGGAGCTGCTCTGAGGCGGCACAGTGCTTGTCTCTGCGCCGAACACCACCATCTCCGAAGTGTCAAGCAATCGAGCCAGCCTTTACCACGCACCAGGCCGTGTCCCGAGCGCTTCACAAGCATAAGCTCATAGAAATCCCATGGCAGCCCTGTGATGCCGTCACGATCTCCGCCTCACAGATGGGGAAACCGGATCACAAAGAGGTGAGGTACGGCACCCAAGGCAGGGTTGGAGCCACACGGCCCTTTAACAAGCTGAGCCCAGGAGGCTCCACCTCTGAACGAGGGCAGGACTTCTCTTCCAAAGCCAGCCTCCCCCAGGGACGCAGAGGACGGCACAGGTGCGTTCACTCGGCTGGCATAGCTAGGCATCCACTGCTGGGGCACCACTGCCTGTGGAGCTCAGAGGTCCCAGCTGCTATGAGTGGCCCCGGGTAAGTTGCCTCTGTGCCTGTCCTTGCATCCCCCATCTGTAAATGGGCAGATTACTCCATTCAGAAGTGTAGTACTCATGTTGGTGGCAGGACATTCTTAACTTTCTGTGAATTCCCACACGGTGGCCACATGTGGCTGTTGAACACTTGAAATGTAGCTAACTGTGATTAAATTTTTAAATTGTATTTCTTTTTAATCATTTGAAATGTAAATAGCCACACGTGGCTAATGACAATCATTTGGAGCAGCAAAGCTCTAGGGTTCTAGATGAACACCAGATATTAATTCGGTTTTGCTCTATTTCTTACCCACCCCCTACCCCACACTCCAATTCCACACAGGAAGCCTGGCCCCTTGCATTTCCTCTCTAAGGGAGTTTTGCTGGTCTTTCCCCCAGCCAGAAAAAGGCAGTCACCCTCCCACACACTGTCCCGCCCCACAGTACTGCCAGAGGTGCTGGCCAGACTCAGAGTGGCCCCAGGAACTTTGCATCTCTCTGGAGAAGAAAGGAGGACTCAATAGTGGCTGAGATCCAACTTCCCGCCAGCCAGCAGGATGGAGGCTTACAATAGGATATAAGTTGATTTAAAGGAAATAAGGAAACTGGCTATCTCTGGCACACCTGGGTTCCCTGCTGGGTCTATACCAGGTACACATGTACCTGCTCCCCACCTCTGTGTACATGTACCCACAACCCACCGGGTGTACATGCACGCCCCAGGTATGTGTGGGCTCATTCCTCCCACGCTCCCAGCCTGTGCTGAGTGTCCAGCCGTTCCCAGAACACCAGCATGTTGTTCTCCCTGCCCCGCCACCCGCCGTGCCCTGGGCCCCTGCTGGCCTGCAGGAATGAATGACCACCTACCCACCCACCAACTCACCTCCCAGCTCGGGCAAGCAGTGGGCAGGGAAGGGCCCAGCAGTAGCCAAGAAATCCTAAAATGTAAGTGGGTTAGTTTCCTGTGGCTGCTGGAACGAATCACCACACATTTGATGCCTTGAAATGCACAAATTAGTTTTCTCAAAGTTCTGGAGACCAGAAGTCCAAAGTCGGTATCACTGGCCTAAATGAAGGCACCGCAGGGCTGTGCTGCCCCCGGGGGCTGCAGGGGAGAACGCCTGCGGCCGCCCGGTATTCCCTCCAGGCCCCGCTTGGCGGCCGCACCATCTCCTCTTCCGTGCGGGTCCCGTCATCTCTGCCACTCTCTTACGAGAACACTTGGGATGGCTCTTAGGGAGTCTCCAGATAACCCAGGATAATCTCTTCATCTCAAGATCCTTAACTTTGCAAAGACCCTTTTTTTATTGTAAAGGGGACGCTCACAGTTTCCAGGGATTACGATATGGCAGTATTTGGGGACCATTTTTTACCTCCCATGGCCAGCCGTAAGGGGTCTGAGCAGGAGCCCCAGGCCCTCTGTGGCCAGCTCCCAAAGTTGGCTCTGGCTGTAGGGCCATGCACGGCAACAGACCCCAGAGACCCCATCAGCACCAACACCATGGGTGTCATGAGCCTGTGGTCACAGCCTGGCGAGAGCTCCCCAGAATGCTGGGGCTCTCAGAGGGGCACAGGGACACGGGCAGCTTCCAGGAGGAGGAAGGAATGAATGAAGGGGAGGTGTCCTGTGGCCCAGTGCCAAGCAGGGCCTCCTCCGACAGCATCTCACTTCATCTTCCCACAGCCTCCTTGAAAGATTAGGAAACTGAGGCTCACAGAGGTATCAGCTAAGCACTTATCTCTGAACAGCCCCCAGAGCAGGTATTATCAGCTCCAAGTTACAGAGGGAGGAAATGTCTGCTCAGAGAGGTGAAGTGACTTGCCCAAGGTCACACAGCAACAGGTGACAGAAGTGTGGTCCCCCGGCTGACTCCAGCATCCACATTCTTGGTCCTCTCGAGAGGATCCCTGGAGCCAGAATGAAAGCTGGTCTTGGAGGAGGGACAGGATGTGGGGAAGTGGAGAAAGAGGGCAGATGAATTCTGAGAACTACATAGACCGATGTGACTCTTTTAGGCTTCAGGAAGGTGACCTGCAGGCGGGAGTCGGTGTCTCTGCTAGTGGGCAGGTTTCTCCTCTCAGGGGCCCCAGGACAGACTTCAGCAGCACCCATCCCCAACAACAGGTGGTCCTCTGGGGAGAGGCCATCTCTAAAGTGCCTGTGCTCACTCCAAGGCCTGCCACAGACCCTCCCCCCTTTGTTTCCTCTCCTTTTCGTGTGCTCCGACCCCCTGGGCGGCAGGGATGAAGAGGCGGGGGTTTGGCTTGGCTGAGAGCACCCCCATTTCAGGGACCTGGGACAGCAGGAAGAGCCGAGGATGGGCTCCCCAAGGAGCAAGCTTGGCAGGGGGCCGTTCTCACCTCCAGCATGAACCATCGGGAACAGGATGAGCCTCCCCCCAGCTTCCCCCAGGCACTCTGAGGGCACACACAGAGGGGCACACGCCCGCACTCACGTGTGCAGACAGATCCCCACGCCCCACCCTCCATGCACCTGGGCCCCGAACAACAGACGCCCGCACAGAGCCACGGGCGCGCTGCCCTAAACACATGCTGCCAGGTGCTCAGGCCAAAAATGCTGGACTATCCTAGACTCCTCGCCTTCTCCCCCGACGTTGGAAATTCCTATCGATTCTATCTTCAAAACATATTTGGAATTGGAACCTTTTCACACAGTCCCCACAGCCCCCACCCTGGCGGCACCCTGGCCAGACCCCCCGATGCCTGAACCAGTGCAGCAGCTGCCTGGCCGGCCTCCGCGCTCCTGCCCTGGAGCAGCAGGGCACACTGGGAGGACCTAGGCGAGGTGGCATGCCCCTCTCTCAGAGTCAGAGTCAGATGCTCCAGCCTTTCCTGCCCCTCTCTGTCCACGTCTTCTCCCCTCATCCCCACGTACACCTCTGCAACCCCATGGGCTCCTCGCTTTTCCTGACGTACTTGTGCCTCAGGACTTTTGCACTTGCTGCGCCTCTGCCAGCCATGCTCTTCCGTGCAAGTCCATCCCTCACCTCCTTTGGGTCCCTGCTCAACGATCATCTTCTTCCCTGAAACTAATAACAGGCTGCTTCCCCCCTCCCACCCCTCCTGCTCTTTCCCAGAACACTTGTCATCATCCAGAGCCTGTACATTAACTTATCTATTCGGTCTGTCTCTCCCCTGCCCCTGACACCCACTAGAACATTGGCTCCATGAGGACACAGATTTTTGCCTGCTTTGGGCATTGTTGCACCCCACCCAGCCCAGCGCCTGGCGCATCAGAGGCGCTCACACCTGTGGAGTGAAGGCATGCACCAAGACATAGACTCAGACACAGGTGGACACAGGCAGGGACAGGCGGGGCAGGTGACCTGTGCCTGCCATACACACAGGACTGCAAGGCCTGGCAGGGCACGTGCTCAGCCACACATGCCCAGGGGCCCTGAGCTGAAGCTGTCCTTGGCCCTGTGGGGCCCTGGACTGGCCTGGCCCTGGTTGCTTGGGCAGCTGCAGTACTTGTCCCCACCCAAGGCTGCCAGCCCTTCCCCAGCTGCAGCTGTCGATGTCCCAGACGGCCAGCCGGGCTTCCGAAGAGAAAGGACAAGCTTCCTTCGGCCCAGCCTCCACAAGCAGACAGCTGAGACCATGCACAGCCTCCAATGCGCACCAGCCGGACCCTGCACCGCTCTGCCTCTCGCCTCCGCATTCCTGACTCATTGCCGTCCCCGGGAAGCGGCTGCGCGCAGCGGTCCCACTGAACAGAAGGGGAGACTGAGGCAGGAGGCCTAGCTAGCCAGCTGCCCCGGTTAAAGCAGAAACAAACAGACATGACTCCCTGCCCGGCCCCACCCTGGCTTGGCGGTCACCTAGCAAAGAGTCTGACCCCAGCCAGTCGGGGCTCCCTGGGCACCCGTGAGCGCATGCGCGTGCGGCCGCCATGCACACTCCCACCAGCCGGCCCCTCCAGCCCAGCTTATCACCGATGACTTTCCCAACAGAGATCGATAGAAAACCTTTTATCTCCTTCCCCGTGGAGGCTCAGGCTCAGGGCTCAGAGCAGAGCCGCTCCTGTTACTATGGTGACCCTCCTGGACCTCACTGACTCCCTGCCTGCCCCCTCCTCTTCCCCCTACTCCTTCCTCACCCCCATCCCACAGCCCAGGATCTGCACACTGTCCCCGGCGAAGGGCGGGGGGAAGGAGTCCTGTGCCTCCTGGCTGCTTCGCGGCCCAGAGGGCGTGGCCCGGCGGGTCCTCCCACCACCCAAACCCCTTCAGCTCCCCCTCCCAATCCGGGCCTCTTTGCACCCTCCTCAGTGTTCTGTAACTACTCACCTGCATTATTAAGCTCAGTTTCTCACTCTGTACAATCAGACAGGTGACAGTACCCACCTTAGAGGGCCGTGTGAGATGTGGGCATTAGATGAGCCTGAAACTGTAGCATATAGAGCACAGGGCTTGACCTGTGGCAGATGAGCAAGAAATACTAGGCATTGTTGAGAAGCCTCAATTTGTGCATCCATTAAGTGGGTATGTGAGGGATTATGGCTGTAAAGATTAAATGAGAGTCAGACACAGTTTGTCACACTGCCTGGCACATTCTCAACACTGCATTCACGGGAAGAACCGTCACCAGCCTCTGCTGATCTGTCAGCCTCCCTTCCTCTGTTCTCTGCTGGGGTGCAGGGGTGGGGAGGAGGTGAGAGGAACAGGTCATCCCCACCCTCCATGGAAGCTTCAAGGCCGTGACCTCTGGTGTACAGGCCAAGGACAGCGATGCCCCATCAGGGTCTAGGTAATCTGTGCCCTCTCTCCAGCACAAGGCTATGTTTGTTGCACCATACTTTGGCAGAGGCCAACCTTTCCTCCCATGCTAACCTTGCCTTCCTGCCCAGAGGCTAGGGCTGATCTCTTCCTTCTGCCTGGAATGTCTTGCCCACGGCCAGCCAGTCAGAGAACCTTCTGGACAGGAAGTGCTATGGCAGCAAGATCTGGAGCCAGGCCTCCTGGGTCCAAGTCTCATCTCTGCCACTGTCCTCCACTGGGGCAGCTGAACAATGGCCTCTCAAGACTCATCCCCCAAACCTGAGAATGATCCCCCCCCCAGCCAAAAGGGTCTTCGCAGATGTGATTAGACTAAGGATCTGGAGGTGGGAGATGATCCCGGATATCTGGGTGGGCACGAGTGTCCTTATCTATGAGGAGGCAGAGAGAAGTCTGTCACAGAAGAGGGGGAGGTGTGCTGATGGGAGCAGAGGTTGCGGTGGCGCGGGGAAGGGGCCACAAGCCAAGGGAGGCAGGCGCCACTGCGGCCTGAGAAAGGCAGAAACAGGGATTCCCCCAGAGCCTCCGGAAAGAACTAGCCCTGCCCGCACCTTGACTTTGAGCTTCTGGCCTCCAGAACTGTAAGAGAATAGACGTGTGCTGTTTCAGGCCACTAACTTCATGAGGATTTGCTACAGCAGCACAGGAAATGTATAGACCCTGCCTCGCCTTGTCTGTAAATCGGGGCTGGTGTGGGACCTCCCTCGCTGGGCTCCTGTGAAGCTTGAATCAGTTGGAAAGAGCAAAGAACTTAGAAAAGTAAGTGGTACTATTTTTTTTAAATTGTTATGCAAGGCCAGGCGCGGTGGCTCACACCTGTAATCCTGGCACGTTGGGAGGCCAAGGCGGGAGGATCACTTGAAGCCAAGAATTTGAGACCAGCCTGGGCAACATAGGGAGACCCTGTCTCTACAAAAAAAAATTTTTTTAAATTAGCCAGGCATGGTGGCGCACACCCGTAGTCCCCGAGGATCACTTGAGCCCAGGAGTTCGAGGCCGCAGTGAACTGTCATGGTGCTATTGCACTGTAACCTGGGAGACAGAGCAAGATTCTTGTCTTTTAAAAAAAATTTTAAAAATTGTTATGTAAAAAGTATTTGCAGAACCCTCAAGAAATTCACCACTTGGAGCAAGAGATACTCATAAAGGATAATGTTCCCAGAGACTGTTGGAGGATTGTAACATATGTCTGGGGGGTATTGCTGTGGGAGTGGGGGCCTGATTTGACCCAAGGAGGCCTGGGAGGGCATGCTGAAAGAGCCCACTCTTCAGCTGAGCCTGGAAGGGTGTGGAGGGAGCAGCCAGACAGTGCAAGGGGGGAAGAGCATCTTAAGCAGAGGGAACAGCATGTGGGGAAGCTCAGAGGAGTAAGATTAGAGGCAACTGAAGGACCTGCAGGTCATACGGCAGGGATGGAGCAAGGAAGGATGTGTATGGGCCAGGCCAGCCTTAGGGGTGGCAGGGGGTAGGGACAAGCCAGGGAGCCAGCCACACATTGCAAGGGAACAACTGCTTGGGCCGCTGTGAGGAGGGTGGATGAAGGGTTGAAACCCAAGGCAAGAAGACGAGTTCCAGAGGCTGTGGTCAGCGAAGGAGCAAAGGGTAAAAGCACCAAGATTTCATGACAACCTGGACTAGGCGGTGGGGGAGCAATTCCCCAGATGACAATGACAGTGATAATGACAACTAGTGCTAAAATTAGCACTTACTATATGCCAGGGAATGTGCAAAGTGTTTGATATGCCTTATCTCAGTCTCAATCCCTAGCCCTGGAATTCTGATTATCTGAGTCCAGCCTCTGGGAACGGGGAGGTGGAGGAGGCTGGGTGTCCAGGTGGGGAGGGGAGGTGACGAAATCGCTTTTATATAAACAAGACGGAAAACTGTTTGGGGACTGCTCTTGTCATACTTTTCTATTATTAAAAAGAAAGAAAGAAAATACATGTTTTATTAGTAGCTAAGCACTTTTATTTTCACCACTGGTAATAACAAAAATCCGTAGGGCCTGAAAGTATGGCAATTCTGACCCCCTATTTAAAAAAGACCTCTGAGGTACGTGGACCGTGCGTGTGCAGTAAAAGCTTACAGACCTGCAAGGGGACGGTGGAGGGGGGCCTGTGGTCAGGAGCTCGGCTGCACTGCTGAGGTTTTATTTCTTGAGCTGACAGTGGTGGATTCAGGGGTGATCACTGAATCATTTTTTGTACCTTCTTGGATATTTCAAATATTTTATAATTAAAGAGTGGGAGTGACTGGCATGCCCCAGCTCGACACTAAAGCTGGCCTGAGGTACCAAGTCATATTCACTCATTACACGATCTCTGTCCAGGTCAGCTCGAGTCGCCTTCATTGCATCCTGCCTCTGTTTACATACCCCCCGAGATGGGAAGCTCACTCTCTCTCTCCAGGTAGCCCATGGCCCTCTTTGAACAGCTCTAACTGCGGGAAATTTCTTCCTCCTAAAGAGCTGGAAGCCCGCTCCAGGCCCTCCAGCCACTGGGACCACGTAGTCTGTGTGTCATCACACAAGACCGGGACAGCCCTTCAGATCTGCAAACGCAGTGGTCACACCCCACTGCTCCCCATTCCAACTTTTTTCCTCCAGGTAAACAGTCTCAGTTCTCTCTGAGGCAAGTAACAGAAAACCAACTCAAACTGGTTTACGCAGAAAGGTGAATGTATTGGCTCAAGTAACTTAAAGTCCGGAGGTTTCTGAGCTTCAGGCACAGCTGGATGCAGGTGCCCAGAGTGTGTCTCTTTGTCTCTTCACATCTCTTCCCTCCATGTTGCCTTTATTCTCAGACTCAGCCAACCAGCCTAACAACCCCACAGGTTCCAGCAAAGCTCAATGCTTCCAGCAAAACTCCCAGAGCACTTGGGTCATGTGACCATCCCTGAACCAATTGCTGTGGCCAGGCAAACAGGACACTTTGGTCAAACCCGAGTCATATGACAATCTGAGCATCCCAGAGGTGGGATCAGCCCAGCCTGAACAACATAGGCTGAAAGTGGGAGGAATGCTCCCCACAGGAAAATGACCACCAAAGGTAGGACAAAGGTTCTTTAACAGAGCTCCACAATTATACTGACTTAAACAAGGGGATTTTATCCCTCCCTAATGTAACTCCAAGACGCAAGAGGTGTTGGGCTGATGGGGCTGATCCTAACAAGTGGATTTCCTGGTAGCTGAGCATTAGTTATCTGAGCTGGAAGTCAAAGCTGTTAAAACAGGAACATATTAATATTTACTGCTGTGCTGGCCACTTACAAACTTAGTCCCTACTCCAGCCCCTCCCCTCAGCATCTCTTCTGTCTCAGGTTCGCTTACGCAAGCCGAGGGCACGGGAAACCTACAAGCATTACCAAAGTTGCAGAATTTCCTGAAGTTGATGAGAGTGAAGTTGGAGAGCTCTTGGGGTCCCACACGCAGTGGCTGACAAATCAAGGCTCGCTCTGGCTGGGTCAGCCCTGCCTAAACAATGTGAAGACAGTTGACTTAGCGCTTTGGAAGAAAATGATTTGGATGTCATAGATGTCAGAGTGGCCCAAAGAACTCAGGGGGCTGTGGTAAATGAAGCCTTTGAGTAGTTAGGACCCCAAAAGGACCCAGTAAGTACCACTGGGCAATTCTGTGGGAAAAACTGTGGCTACTCAAATTAACTTTTTGCACTCCTGGTGTCTTAGTCTGTTTTGCCGCTATAACAGAATACCACAGACTGGGTAATTTACAAACAATAGAAGTTTGTTTGGCTTATGGTTCTGGAGGCTGAGAAGTCCAAGAGTGTGGCACCTGCGTGTGGTGAGGGCCTTCGTGCTGCGTCATCCCATGGTGGGGGTCAAAGGGGAAGAGAGCTCAAGAGAGCAGAACTCACTTGTATGGCAAATCCACTCTCTTGTTAATCCATCTGCCCTCACGACCCAATCACCTCTTATCCATCCACCTCTTAATACCGTCAAAATAGCAATTAAATTTCAGCATCAGTGTGGGAGGGGACATTCAAACCATAGCACTAAGTATTAGCACACTGATCTAAGAATTAGCACGTCAACTTAAATTTTGTTGTGCAGAAGATAAAATGTATGTATTTTCATAGCTTTAAGTTCGTTTTTTAAAACAAAATGCCAATTAAGTGTTTTTTCTCCAATTGCTAAGAAATGTTGGTTCCTAGTGCAAGAGGACTTGTGGTAAGAGTGGCATTTTACTTGGGATAGTGAGCCCCTCTCCAGAATGTGTCCAACGTCTGTCTCATATGTCAGACAGTGGGTGCCGGGCGGTGGGAGCCATATCACCTCATTCCTGGAGAAGGAATCTAGAACAAGGTTTGGCTCAATAAGTGTGTATTGAATGAATGAATGAATGGAGGACCCTAGTGAGGCCTGTCTGGCCCAGGGCCAGGTGGTCTGGGACCCCTTGCAGGGCATCCCTGGAACTGGACAGAATTCCCAATCACCTTACAGCGATCGAACTCGTCTGGAGCTAAGCAGGGCTCTCACCTCCTCACTCTCTTTTCTCTGCTGGAGATCAGATACCTTTCAGGAAGCCCAAAGTTCTCTCCTCTCTGCTCCCCCATTGCTGTTCCCCTAACTGGGCCTCCGCATCCATTTCCCTGGTGCAGTCTCCCTGCCAAGGGGCTCTGAGCACTCTCAAGACCTCTGCAAGAAATGCCTCTGTTCACATTCACATTGATCTTCCCTGGAGGGGTGGCTGAGGCTGATTTGGGTGGGGGCGGAGTGGGAGCAGCAATGGTTGGTGGTGCGGAGCTCTACAGTGATGGAGTGCTTTTAAGTCCTCACAGCCAGCCCAAGAGGTAGGTATTGCTACGTTCCCCGTTAGAAAGCAGAGGCTCCGAGAAAGCAGGGAGGTGTCCGAGGCCATGCAAAGCTGGGGAGGGCGTTCCCCTCTGACTTCCTATCTCATTCTCTGTTACTGACTGAGCAGAGAGCCAGGCTGACAGCTCTGCACACCAAGGCAACCAATTCTGGGAGCGTTTCCTCCCCTCCCTGGGCCTCTATGTTCTCTTCTGCAAAATGGAGATAGAAATACTGAAACGCACATAGCAGGTGCCAAATAAATGCTAGCTATGTGCTTGCTAATGGGAGTCCTGCTGCACACCCACGCTCCGCCAGGGTTGTATAAGAATGGCCTGGAGTCTCCGTCTGGGAGCTTTTGTCCCAGAGGAGGCAGGAGGGCGGCGTGGGTAGGAGCTCAGGCTTCCTGCCCAGGCATGAGTGTGTGATTTCAGCAAGTTACTTCACCTCCTTGAGTCTGTTTCCTCGTCTGAATGAGGGAGCCACTGAAATGGAGATGTCTACCTAATAAGGCAGCTGCTGGGCAAAATACCTGGCCGCAGTGAGCACCCCTTGCATTTTGTTGAGTGGGCCAAGGATAAGCCCGGTCCCTGGCAGGGTGCAGGACTCTGTCCTGAGATAGCTCCCCTCCTTTTCCCCCCTTCTTCCAGCCCAAGGGGCCTTTCTGTCCTGGAGGCAGGAAACATTATCTCCTTCTGACCTGTGAGAAAACAGAGAGGAAGTTCAAGGCCACTGGGATGTGGAGTCTTTTGGCCCCTGACTCCTCAAGGGAAGGTATCTCAAACTCAAAGGCCTTTGGGGGTCAGCCAGGTGATTTAAATGTGGTTATAGAAAAACAGGTAGAGGTAGGGCCCCCAAGAGCTTAGATTCCTTAAAGGTATTTTAACTCCAAAGTTTTAGAGTTTTTGCTCTGTTCTCCAAGCCATACAAACTCAGCAGCCTGGATTCGACCTCCGAGCCCAAAGTTTGAGCCCCCTGCACCTGTCTTTACTGCTTTTGCGCCGCACAGCATGCCCGCCCCTCCTCGCCCTCCTACCTGCATCCGACTAAGGACGACAAGCGCGTTCTCAACAGCAGAGGTCTCCTGGGGTTGACTCTGCTGACAGCGATCCCCGATCAGTTCCTGGTTCTCCACGAAGCCTGTGCCCTCTCAGCCAGCGTCATTCAGAGCAGACTCGAATGGTTAGGCCCATGGGTGCCCTGCTCTGACACAGCACTCTTTTGCTCAGAAGCCTCCCCTGGCTAAAGCAGGCAGAGGAAAATCTCTCTTGGGAGCTCAGCTCACAGATCACCTCCTCCAAGAAGCATTCCCTGAATTCCTTGGCAGGACCAGGTCATCACCCTGCGTGCCTGTGCACCACAGTGCTTTTCAGAAGTAACTTTCACATCGCAGCCCAGAGTCTAACCCAGTGTCTGACCCATAATGGGCACTCCATAAATAGGCACGAGATGGGTGAAGAAACTCACCTGCTGTGTGACTTTGAATGAGTGACTTCACCTCTCTGAGTCTCTGTTTTCTTATCTGTAAAATGAGTTGTGATGAGGGAGCATTCACAGAAAGCATGTTGTGGCAGGTTGAAGAATGGTTCACAAAAAAACTTGGGTCCTGCCCTAATCCCTGCAACCTGTGAATGTTCCTTATGTTGGAAAAAAAAGGGGCGGGGGAGGGAGCAGGCGTGGTGGCTTCTGCCTGTAATCCTAGCACTCTGGGAGGCTGAGGTGGGAGGATTGCTTGAGCTCAGGAGTTCAAGATCAGCCTGAGCAAGAGTGAGACCCTGTCTCTACCAAAAACAGAAAAATTAGCCGGGCATGGTGGCACATGCCTGTAGTCCCAGCTACTCAGGAGGCTGAGGCAGGAGGATCGCTTGAGCCCAGGAGTTTGAGGTTGCAGTGAGCTAGGCTGATACCATGGCACTCTAGCCCAAGTGATAGAAAGAGACTCCGTCTCAAATTAAAAAAAAAAAAAGATCCTTACAAATGTGATTAGATTGAGGGTCTTCTTGAGATGGGAGATTATCCTGGGTTATCCAGAATGCACTCACAAGGGTCCTATGATAGGAGGCAGGAAGGGCCAAAGGAGGAAGTGGAACTGTGACAGTGAAAGCAATCATTTGTTTTCTTGCCTCTGCCAACTTCTGGAGGTCACCAAGGGGTCATGAGCCAGGAGTCTCCGAAGCCAGAAAAGGCCAGGAACAGAATCTCCCCTAGAGCCTCCAGAAGGCACCAGCCCTGCCAACAACTTGGTTGCAGCCCCGTGAACTCCTAACTTCTGGAACTGTAGAGAATAAGTATGTGTCATCTGAAGCCACTAAATTTGTGGTGGTTTGTTACAGCATCCCTAGGAATCTAATACCCATGGAAGGTAACTAGCACACAGTAGGTGCTCAAACATGGCAGTTACTTTGACCCCACAGGAACTCTCTCCGTTTGCATGCACGTCCCTTCCCCTCTCAATTTCTGAGACAGCCACCCTCTTCTCAGCCCGGGCTCCCTTCCTGCCCATCCTTCATGGCCTGGCTCAAAAGCCACCTCCTCTGGCTGGGCGCGGTGGCTCACGCCTGTAATCCTAGCACTCTGGGAGGCCGAGGTGGGCGGATCGTTCTGAGCTCAGGAGTTCGAGACCAGCCTGAGCAAGAGCGAGACCCCATCTCTACCAAAAAATAGAAAGAAATTAA